>JAPFQT010000169.1:297500-347500 GCA_027627225.1 Congeria kusceri
AAAAATACATGATTTATAAACAGAAATAATAATAAAAAGAGGTAAACAAATATCAGTAACATATATATGTCTTATTTACATTTTGCGGGATTAAATAAGTCAGCTCAATACTAGTATGTATTTTTCCTTACGTTTTATATACTTGAATGTTTTCCCACTTTTACACAAGATATTGGAATACCTTCTGTAGATCACGCATTCTTCGCATTCTTAATAATCGCTTATATGCTGTACATCTTGTTTGAGCTACTGTTTATTTTTTTTTAAATGAACAAATAAACGAACGGGCGTACGAAGAAGCTATAATTTTTGGTATCTAACTCACCGGATCAACACAATTAAGAAATAAATGATCGACGAATAAATAAGGTAATAAACGAACTGACAAATGCTCGCATTATTTTTTAAGGATGCGGTCTGCAATTGCAAGTTAAAGCTGCTACTTCACAGATTTTTATAACGTTACGTTTATTATATTTTTATTGCATGAAATATATTGGAAAATGTCATGCAAAACAAGATTACTTATATCACCACTGAAATGAAACATTGTCAGCACTTGCGGGTGATTGAACCCGGGTCTCGGCGTAAAAGGCAGATGCTCTAACCGCGCCGCTTAAGTAACTCATACAATGCGCTACTTGTAATTTCTGACATATGTTTTGTAAACAACGGGATTCCGGAAGTGAAATGGATTGGCTGTTTGGGCTTCGTGGTAATTTCACAACAATAACCTAAGAGTTATATATAGTTGAAAAGCGTCGCGAGACGCTTTTGAAATCGGGTTGAAAGAATGCGTTGTAATTATTGAACCAATGTGTTTGGATCTTGTATTAATGTGTCACCTGTGTTACTTCTGTAAGTTCTGCTAAATAATATCTTATTTTACTAGATGTGAAACGTTTTTTTTTCATTTTTTTCATTTTCCCAATCTGTGACGTTGCAGATTTAATGCTCTCTTTTTACATTCAAATTGATTAATCCTGATTAAATCCTGTCAATTTATCCCCCGCCTTTTATCCGAAAATACTAGCTTGATTCGTACAAACCATAGCTCACACAACATCATAAGAAACAAAACTTAAAACGTAACCCATTAGACAGTTTTATAATATTGTTCGCCCATGCAAACAAGAAAATAAATATGTTACACATTGGGAAAACGCTGGGAACCGTTTTGCAAATGTCACATCTCAGCGCCGTGCCTCAACCATACTAATAAATAGCCGTCATCGTGAAATCAATTTAGCCAATTACGATCCACTAACATAAAATTGTATGAAGCAATAAACAGCATTGTATTTATAAATACACTTAAAAACAACCGTTGACACTATACGAACGTCATACAAGACATGTCCTTTAAACAATTAAATCACACATGTAACCGAGCTATACTACTATTTCAATCACAGTTGCACACTTACTCAGTGACTCACTAATGTGACAAATTAACTGATTGACTGTTTCTTTCTGCGATTGACCAAAAGCAATTAAGTGTAAAACCTGTAAATATGGTTTGAAGACACTTAACTTGGATGCTCACTCCTTGCAACAAGCACATCTTGGTTGTTTTAATAACTTAAATCCTGCTCAAATATTTCAAATATTTAGACCACTATATTGTTGACAGTACACCACATTTTTGTAAATTGTATTATTATCTACTACAAGTCATTGATAATGTAAAATGGTTCGGAACTAACAATAATTAATTTAACAACATGATTGCATGTCTATTCACAATATTGTGCTTTTGACTGATCTAGTGACCAGGTTGTACACATTTTCATTTTATTAATGAAAATGATATATCTCTTTTACAAAAAGTGATTATTTTGTCTTGGAAACAATGTAAATGGAAATTAGTGCAAAAACAATTTCTTATTCCAGTTATTTAACTAAACGCTTTCTGTCTGATGAATAAACCTTATTATTTGATACTGAAAAAGTTTGAACATAATCTAAATAAAATAAATAACAAGTGCTTTTACTATAAGGTGACACATTTGCCCGAATGTTATTTCAGTAAGTGCCCTATTGACAACAAAATGAATCTTTGTAAATAAAAGTGAATGAAAAATGTAGACTGTATTACTTCAGTAAAAATGTCTGCCCGAAAATATCTTATGAAATCTCACCAAAATGTCTAAGTTATAAAAAGGGCTTACGTCAATGAAAATACAAAACTGAGTTATGTGGGTAGCTTTTCCGGATGGAGACGCTAATAGTAAAGAAGAATTCTAAGTTTTAAATAAATAAATTTGATTGGATTCAAGATATTGAGGTATAAAAAAAACTTTAACCAAAATGCAAAGTTAAAAATGGAAATTAATATGTCAAAACACAAAACACAGTTATGGGGGGTTTCCTTCCCTGATGGAGACGTTGATAGTACATAAGTAGTTCAGGGTTCTAGTAAATACATTTGATATTATGCAACACTAGTATATGTCACTTTATAAAAAAACTTTCACCTTGACCGGACGGACTTACAGACGGACGAACGGAAAAACGGTTCGATTTTAATATGCCCACCTAAAAACAATTACAACAATTACAAACGCAATTTTTTAATATCAGAGATATAAACATCATAAAATATAGAAAACATTATGTAAATACAAACAATTCATTTATTTATACTAACAACGGCCAGATCTGTCAGAAGTTCTTTACAAAGCTGAACGTGTTTTACACACATGTATAGCAAAAGCTCAACAATATTAATATTTGATGAAGGACTTGAATCTAATGCAGCAATGTAACGAACCAATCGAAGGATTCATAACGTATGAAGAATTGTCCAAATACTGCTAACCATATATAAAACGATAAAAGCCCTGGTTCATATTTTTTTGAAAACAAATATAGGTTGTAGGTCAATGGATTATATATACAGAAGCATTACTCAATAAAGCTTTTGATTAGTTGTCGTTTGATTTACATGTGCAAACATTGCTATTTGTTTAATTTTGGACCAAGTTTTATACCTTGGATCATTTTTTTTAAACACGCAAACGGCTTTTCAGATAAACGCCTTTTTATCAGAGACCTTCCAACTAGTCCTCGACTGACAGCAATGTGACTCCAGTGCACCTTATGTTTTCATAAACTGTGTACAAATAAATAATTAAATTAACTGGACAAAAATTCTAACCTACTAGAAACACCCCTGATAATTTAAGGTAATTTAGTCTTCCCTTGTTTACTATTTGTTTCGCATTTTCTACACCACTAGTTGTAGTTCTTGATAAAAAATTTGATTTGATTTTATTTGGGATCATACTTTTTACAATATTAAACGGTTTACCCTTGAAGAACAATGAAACGGGGGATGAAAGGATAGCAGATATTCTACGAATTTGCTAAATAAACTTTATACGATTTAAATCATTACAAAAGCCTGTGTATGCTAGACGCGTGTTAAATGTTAAATACAGGAAACTAATACGTGATTAAGATAATTTTGGGGTAGAAGTTTTAACGTATTATAGCTGAATAAATACGTATTTGAAATGTACATTTTATAATACCGATGTTACAAAAATTAAGGGATCATTATTCTAAAAGACACTGTAGTTCAGCAATAAATATCTAGAAATAACTGAATCGAAAGTTTTACGTGCCAAACAATGGATTTCATACAATATGAAACACTTACAAAGGCAGTGAAACATTTGTTTTAGAAAGTTTAACTCATATTTTTTGTCACAATTTATTGGTACGCAAACTATATTGTTCGTTATGAAAGAAAAATTAAAGTTGTATTTAATAATTTCATTAATAGTGCTATACACAATGTATCAATACATGTGGTAACTTTTTTATCATATATTTTATTTACAAAACAAGCACTAAATATACAAATCATGAAAAGCATAAATGCAAAAAACAATTAATTGAAGTAGCAAACATACAATAACAATAATATGATCACGCTATTGTTTATTGTACATAACTTGGTTAAGATAAATGTAAAGATTTTATTTATAGTAAATACATGTGTACATGAACATATATGCGTAGCCAATTATGCCTCTAGTATCTATATTTTGGAGTGATAGTTTCTGTAAAACTCTATTGTTTTTTGGTTTGTGAAAACATCAGCAGCATAACGCAGTACGGAAAAGTTTATATTGGATTAATTGGAAAAGAGACAATTATTATGCATACACATAACATTACACCAAATATAAATAATGTATACAGTGTAATACAGTTCTTGTGTGCTCAGAAAATAACAGTGTTTTCACATCTTTAATAGAGGAATACAATCTAAGTAATAAACAGCGCGCTCGACTTTTCAATGTCTTGTTATACAGTATATATGAATTGAATGTTATTTAAATAGTCAAATTTGTTATCGAGTCATAAAGCCAAAGATTTTTTTTCTTTATTTTTTAATAACATTGACCTTGACCTTCAGCCCCCCTCCAACCCAACGCAAATGCAATCCCTAGTAAAGTGTTGCTTTAGGGTATTTATGTATGAAGATTGATTCTCAAGTTAGAGAGTGGAAATCTTAAAGGCACGCACAAGGTGCTGCAAGTTAAGACAACCACCAATAATTTAATCAAATTTTACAAACACATAAAATAAAACATTATGACCAAACATTTTTGTTTTATATTTTCTTAAAATAAATGGAATTTTACAAGTTGTATTTCCACTTTATTGTTTACATTAAAGTAACGTTAATCACATGCATGATATTTGTATGGATAAATCCCGTAATTGTGTTCAGTGAAGTGTTTCAATTTCGAGGGTCGTCTAATAAACGTATATCAGTATCAAAAATTGAATAAACACATTGGTACAACACATTGAGAAAACACAGGTTATTATAAACAAAGCAACACGTTTTTTCTATGCAAATTAACTTATTAGTAGTCAAAAATTTACCAAGTGATTTTTTGATTGTAAATGTTTGAATATATTAAATATTTCAAACTTTAAATACTGTACAACATGTTATATAGACGGCCCTCACAATGACCTGTCCAGTTTATGTCAATTGCTATTATTGTCAGAAGTAAAGTTATTCATGAAAAGCACTGAGCTTGGAAAAATCACATGACTAGCAAATAAACAAAGCAAGTGTTTATAAACAGTTTACTTGGAGGATTGGTGTTATTATTTTAAACGGTATCCAAAAATCAATTAGTTTCCTGACGCAGGGTAAAACAGAAGCTTCAACATACAATAATACAATTTTACCAGATATTTAAATATCTGTTTAACCGTTTATTCTAAATTTGACAATGTTCACCTTTAATGTGGCTTTAAGTTCACGCCGTCATTCCACTCACTTAAAATTTTCTAAGAGTAAAACGGCCCATTATTTTGAAACATTTCAAACTATAGTTATCACAATTGGCATATGAGTTCATTTTAATATAGGAGATAAGTGTTTTAAGTTTTAATGAAATACATCAAGCCTTTCCTGAGAAACCAGATTACCGAACAACTTTAACCTGTTAATGTAGCTTATATGTATAATTTCTAAGAGTAACAAGGCCCATACTTTTGACAAATTTCAAACTAGATCACAATCGGTATATGCGTTCATTTTAATATAGGGAATAGTGTTATAAGTTTGACTGAAATCTATCAAGCCATTTCTAAGAAACCAGCTTACCAAAAAACTAACCTGTCCATAAAGCTTATATGCTAAATTTCTATGTGTAAAAAGGCGCATAATTTTTACAAATTTCAAACTATAGGTATCAAAATTGGTTTATGAATTCATTTTATTATAGAAAATAAGTGCTATAAGTTTAAATGAAATCTGGCATGTCGTTCCTGAGGAACCAGCTTACCGAAAAACGTTAACCTGTCCTTATAGCTTATATATACAATTTCTACGTGTTAAAAGGCCCATAATCTTGACAATTTTCAAACTCAAGTTACCAAACTTGGCCTATAGGTTCATTTTAATGTGGGGGATATATGTTTTAAGTTTGAATAAAATCCGTCAAGTCATTCCTGAGAAACTAGCTTACCAAAAAACATTAACCTAGCTCGGACGCCAGCGACGACGCCAACGCCGACGCCGGGGCGAGTAGAATAGCTTGCATTTTATTCGAAATGTCGAGATAAAAGCGCGGACATTCCACGAAATCCAAATTTTTCGAACGAAATGCATAAAAGTCATCAAAGAATTGTGTTATAGAATTGTTGACCTTGACCTTTGATCACATCAACGCCATACGCAATCCCAAGCTAGGACTATATATAAGTTATCTTTGTAAGAAGTTTCATTAAAATACATTCTAATCAGAAACCTTATATGTGAAACAACATATTCCATAAGAAAATATGCCAATAAAATCATTATGTAGGTTGTTAACATCCCAAATTGGCATTACGTCGGCTAGTCCGAAACTCGTTTTAGTCAATTATAACAATAAAAAAAACACGCAAAATATTAAATGCAAACGAATATGATACTCTATGTATTTTCAAAGCTCTGTTATGTGGTCCAAACGCAAACACATAAACAACGTAAAAGTCATTAACAATTTGCCCTCAATAAGAGCCACCATTATTAATGTGTGCCTGGCGTACTGTTTAGATACGTACGGCCGGGTACCAGACTTTTCAAGCAGTAGCTTAAGTTAAACCCATTCCTATGTTACTTTTTTTGTTTTGTATAAGAAAAAAAACGTATGACATTAATTACTGCAAAGTAATGTTATGAACCAGTAGGCATGCATATATTAATGCAATTGAACGCCGTGTATAATTGTTAAAAGTACTTACCATTTATGTCTATTAATGTACAACATAACATGTCAGATTACGACAATATTGTAGATAAGGGAGATAATAATCACATCGGTAGTGATTTATTACGAATATATGCAGTATTTCCGTACTGGTTGGTTCCCTTGACATACCAGTTTAACACAGTCTATAAATAGTTGATACAAATAAAACAAGCATACGTTTAAAATTGAATAAGTTTTATGTTCCGGTAAATTTTGAACAAACCCGCGTTTTCTGAATCAAAAGCTAAAACCAATGCAATCAATAGCACAGTACAAATAGCCGGACAACCACACTAGTATTATTATGAAATGATTATAAACAATTGAACGATGTAGCAGAAGCATCATATAGCTTACAACATATATAAACCTATAAACTTCCAGACACAAAACTAGAAAATTGGTATTTGATACAAAAGCTTGTGATCTGGATCGTTGTTAAAGAAATGCAGAACTATACATATATGTTAATTGTTTGGTGCAGGAACTTTCATTGTTATAACAAAAATGTTAAATATGTATGTTAAGCTTAATGTTTAAAGCAAATATGTGCATTCACTTGCTATAAATATATTATTTACTATATGTACTTTTTTAATTTCACTATTCATGAAGTTCCTTTACATTTACTTATGATGCATTTGTAAAGTGATCGCCAAAATCATTTATGCTTTGGCTTTTATTTATTTTCTATGTGTTCGCATTCGTGTATTTATTTTTTTCATTATTTTGCATTTTCTTCACTTTTGTCTGTAGTTTACGCCTGAAAATTGAACTCTAGGCAAACTTTGAAAATTGGATCCACTCATCATGGATAACAATTGATTTATCAGTAGAATATGTTGATTTATCAGTAGAATATGTTGATTTATTAGTAGAATATGTTGATTTATCAGTAAAATATGTTGATTTATCAGTATAATAATTTGATTTATCAGTAGAATATGTTGATTTAGTAGTAGAATATGTTGATTTATCAGTAGAATATGTTGATTTGTCAGTAGAATACGTTCATTTATCAGTAAAATACGTTGATTTATCAGTAGAATATGTTGATTTATCAGTAGAATATGTTGCCCAATGTCAATCTTGATGTATCTGATTTCCAAAGAACCCAACGAATCAGGGTACTAACTATTGAGGTTGAAGCTTAAAACAATGAACAAACATTATAACGTCAAACAAACAAGCATTTCAACGTCCATTATAACATGTGATGAATAACCCATACTTAGTTACTTATGAGATATTAGGCTAGTTTGATGTCTATCATGAATAACAGAACACAGATATTACCACTAAATAGTTTGTATCAGTTTCACTACACATTACTAGGAAAAAATACCCTTTATTGCATAATATTAAATCACACATGTATTTCGTCATGAATGTTTTCTCTATCTTATTCTTTATCAACTTCGCTACTTTAACATAATTATGTAACAATTCTAACATATTTATCATTTTCATAACAGCACCATACCATTTTTCTGTCTGTTTCAAGACGTCGATGGTCAACAGTGAAATGCCGTACTCCTACTCGTTGCGATTGGAAGCCATTTAATCGTTGGATGCCGCGGAGCATTATAGTGGTGAATAGTCGGCGAGGTAGGCCAGTCATCGTAAGAATCATTTTGAGTTCGTCTCGTCGTGCTGGAACAGTCACTGTATGCGCATTGGTGGATACATCATCGTATCGATAACGAAACGTTTCATTTCCACACATAACAACATGAAATGACCCAGCTTGTGGCTAAGCAATAAAGAAATTACGACAGTAAGTCAGTGTTATATATCTTGTATTCAGTTCGTGCAGTTCAATATACAATGAATACAGTCCATTTTCTAGATTTCAGAATTTAATGCAGAGTGTTCAACTCCAACATAAGTGTATATCAATACCAATCCCAATAGTGTTTATTTTGTACTATATGACCACCGGTTCAAATTCCATTTCGATTTTCTTAACAATCAGTGATGACAAACACACACAGCATATAAGGACACTTATTAAATACATTTGAGGAAACATTATCAATACATGTATATACAATTTGAGTAAAATCATAATTATTTTAATTATATATAATAACAACTTTATTTTAAGAGCTAGAATTTGACAAAACTGTATTTACTTCATGGGGTACATACATTACAAACCATTGTAATATTACACAATGATTCTGTTTCATAACATTTTCATACGAGCGTACATATATAATTACAAGTTGTCTTACTAGGTGTCTCATGATCGTTAAAAATACTAAGATGTAATACACGAGATGTTTTCAAATCTGACACTGTCTTTAAAAAGTTACTTGGATTAACAATACTCTTCTTTAAAGTAGGTTCCTCGGAGTGTATCACGTAATGGAAAATTCATAGGAACATGGACTGTATTATTTTTTAGACAGTGATGCCAGAGTCTGTATTCTCTAGAGTGTCTTTGATATTTGATTATATCATATTACATTTTACAGCCTTTGTTTAATGACATCACTTGCACTTTTGAATATATTAATACAACATTTAAAGAGTCCAACATATTGACATCATTTAGCGTAGCTGTAAAATACTCGAAGATATGTAAACCTATGTCTCCTTTAATGCATTTCTTTCATTGATTCAGAAGAAAATGCTGTTCCATATCCGTTTGTATATGTATATCTTCTAAGGAGGACTGCGATGAGTACACAATGTAATTTCACAACCAACAGACAATGATCCGGAATTTCTAGAAGTCTACATTACGACCTATAATATTATCAAACAGATGAGATAATATTCCACTGTACTTTGACTAGCTGTAAATGTTATATTCCCGTTCATGAAAACACATGTTGATTAAGGAAATGTGTGTGTCACATGTTTCACACATACAAATAATAATTAATTTATTACACAATGATTACATTTCAACGTCATCTACGTGAACATTATTTAAGAGATTTGAAATCAAATGTATTTGGGCCTTGGTCAATTCCCTTTCTCTCACATGGTATGGGGCTTTCAAGCATCAATAATTTCTCTTAAGAAAATAAACCAGTCGGTTTTTATTTTCGCTAGGCGTTCCGGAATGAATTAAATGATTCTGGAAGTCATTCCTTTCCCGCCTTACGGTTGTATCTGAAGGCCGTGAGAACAACATCTCTTTTGCCAAGGCATGCGACTCGCACAATTACAGGCTTTCGCGGATTGGAATGTGTGAAATGATGCTAATTTTCATAGAGGCATCCTCGTGGCACAGACCGTTTGTTATTATAAATCTAATATAATGTGGTTATCCTTAGATTCGTATGGCCAAATTGCCTTTTTCCATTGTCTTAATTTCAGCCGAAAACACACACCAGTTTGTATTATACTTGTGTAATAAAACGTATCAACTCCATACACATTTAATCAGCAATATCGCATAAATTAAACAAAGTGAAAAAACAATTGAATATATACTCCAGTACAACTAAACCAGGCCATGTATTTATATATACATGTCTTGATGTTTACTTTATTCGTAGTATATACCACATGTTGACTGTGTTTAATAGGGTACAGGAAATAATGATTCAAACATGATTTTGTAATTTTGTACGCTTTGTAATGTTTTGATTTATTTCAGACCATGTTTGTTCAACTGTTGCTTCTATGTCAAGGTATTTATGTTTTTATTTTCAGTTTTTTTTATTGTTAAATCAGCAACACAGTTTTATTCAGCAGCTTATAAATACATGTGCATTGTTATTGCATTGATTATTAATAGTATTACTATGAGTTATATGTATATGTACACCATATGTTTTTCATTTCCAGTTGCATTGTCGAACACAATTAGTTTAATGAAAACAAAAACTAGTAATGTTGTACAAATCGAATGCTCTTCAACTTCGGCAATTACGTTTAAATTTACCGATGCAATACGGAATTCAACAGAAAATATTGCAGTGTGTGAACAACTTGTAACAACGTGCTATTTAGTGGTCGATAACCAAACGAACTTCAGAATAACACATATCGGCAATGGAGGACTTCTGAGTGTTGTGCTCCTTAACGAGGAAGCCTGTGGTACATACACGTGCTGTGAAACATATTCGCCAAGCAACTGTGAAAACACGACAGTAGGATTACCTGATGACACCACTACAATGCTTACCACCAGCATTGTAACAGTAAGCAAACAAGGTAATATACAATATAGGTTGTAACGACGTTAGTACTAAAGAACATGTTAATAAACTATCTTAAAGGATTTATTTTTTAAATAAAAATACTAAGAATCGCATGGATATGAACTGTGATTGTATATATATTTAGGTAGATTTTTACTGTGTATTGCTGTATTGAAGGTTATTGTACTGTCTGATTTCTTGACATGTGCTAACAAACATGGCAGTATTTGCATTTAAAGAGTAAGAACTTTTACAAAACCTAATACCCTGTACTATTGCACTACAATACTAGTTTACTATTGTTTAGAAAATGCCAAATTGTCTGAGCATTAACGAAACGGAGCACAATTTAACATTCGTAGTACTTCGCAAATCTGAGGAACCCTTCTGTTTCTTGATACACACCTTTTGACTAAACGACACACATTCGGTCATAAAATCTCATAGCAAACAATGTAGGTTTGTGTATGTTAGCTTACTGCTTGTTGTTATGTAAACTATTGCAAACTCATTATTGTAGTATGTGTTGTTTAGAGTCGGCAAATAAAACATTGGACAAGACAACTACGCCATCAAACAACGTCATGGACAATGCGCAGTTGACGTCACTTGTGATCGCGATTGCATGTACAGCTTTGTTTGCGATTATTTCCATGCTGATAATAACGATATATTTGTCACTGTGTTGGAGAAGGACATTGCTGCGGCTGAGTAGCTTCGAAGGTAATCTATTGAACACTAATTATGATTCTACATCTTAAGTTGAAATAATAGGGTTGTTTGTATGTGTATGCCTAGAAATGCAATACACTGCTTTTAAGTCGGGTACATACGTGTATCGTCTTTTTTGTTTCTTTTTATGCAAATAATATTGAAATTGTACGTAAACGTTTAACACCTTTCTAACAGTTAAATTTCATTTCAGGACTGATATGTCGACAGAGCTTGGGTAACTCACCAACGGTTGCAGGTAAATTTTTATATATACTATCAAAAATAAAGTTTGTTTCCATATAATACTTAAAGCCAAACAAATACGAAATAAGATACTCGTTCAATTAATATATATCAAATATAGTTGAAGACATGAGTTAAATATACAGTCGAAAATAATTCCATATATTCAAATGTGTTCCGTGTCATATCTATATGTTCAGAAAAAACACATTGTAATGTTTTCAATGATGCAACATCAATAATATAAATATTAAGCATTATACGAATACTGAGTTCTTTAAAATTAAACTGTATCTTTCGCATAAGCATATGGGCGTGTATTCTGTTCTCATATATTCGCTGGTTTGCAATGCTCTATTGTTTACTGCATAAACTGCAGAAACTAAAATATATTGACTATTGGAATATGTTCAAGTAATATAATCAAGTACACTATTACATATACGTTAAGGATAACGTTTTTTTTTTCAGAAAATGATCTACAGTGTATGCCGGGTGTACACCCAACACGTTCTAAGGATAACACATATATTACATTGAACGATTTAAAAT
Organism: Congeria kusceri; assembly: GCA_027627225.1. Taxonomy (NCBI): domain Eukaryota; kingdom Metazoa; phylum Mollusca; class Bivalvia; order Myida; family Dreissenidae; genus Congeria; species Congeria kusceri. Next base: position 309,946 of record JAPFQT010000169.1, read on the forward strand.
ATACGAGTATTAATGTTGACACAGACGAGACTCAGGAGTCCGAAAAATCCATTCACGAACAAACGACAATATAAAATATAATATGGCAACGATGACATCACTTTAGATTTGTCATTATATACCGATTAAGAATCTCAGGTCAAAATATATGTAAACAATTTGCTTAAAGAATATTGACATGTAAACGTGCACGTTGAGTTAGCTGACCCACAGTTCGTTGAGTCGGCCCGAAATCAAACAGAAGAAAGAGGCCGTTTGTAGCAAAATTCCATAGCTATAACGATTTAGAGAAAGTGCGACAAAAATCATTTGACACTGACGTTTAATCGGAAATGACCAAACGTCAACTTGGAGTCGGCATCCAGTGGCCACAACAACTGGGGGAGGCCAGAAAATCCTTGCATCCACTCGTTAAAGAAAGAGAAAACCCGCATTATAGGCAACAAACGCTTTATCAAAAACGTCTTACGTCATAAGTACGTCAACAGAAACGTCATCAACGTCAGCCGCTAGAAACATCATGAAAAGGACACCAGCTACCTGTCATGGAACGTTAATTGACTTGCTAGAAAAACAGACGATCCACATTTCATAAGTGTGACATTCTATGACATTATATTTTTATCAGAAACTTGGCTATCCCCAAATACCTTCTTAAATATTTATATTAATGGCTTTAAAGATGAACACATTATAGGAATTAAAAGTGCCAAGACAAAGAAAGGGCAATATATTGGAGATATTTCTCCACCTTTTAAAAATAAGATTTCACGTGTTAACAATAATAATATTGCTTTTATCGAGATGATCGAATCCGATATAGAACGATATACAACGCTAGGGCAAATTTGCATTACTGGCGATTTAAATAGTAAGAACTCGATTGAGAAATGTTATTTTAGATTTTGAAAGGTATATTGATGATGAAATTACACTAGTAAACAATGTTTACATTCCACCACGTGCTAGTCTAGATCACGTGCTCTATACGCACGGAGAGCGCCTGATTTGCAAATATAGTTCATTATAATCCGTCACCATCGGCTTCACAATAAACGAAATATTGGGTAATTCACGTTTCATTCATTCAATTGTAGTAGCATGGTGGATTATTTACCAATAAATGTTCTAGAGTTTGACTGCGTGACAAATGGTCAAATATTGGAACAAAACGAATGTTCGGATCATTATGGGCTAGTATTTTGCTAAGAGTAAAAACATCAAGTACATATAAACGCAAAAAAAGACGCAGATGATCTTTAAAGTCCATCGGATAATTTAAAATGCGAAAATTTTAAATCGTATTTGATTGAACAGCGGTTTTTCTGATTATAGATAACGCGAGTACCAATGGTTTTATGTTGTTGTTGTTTCATTTCCAATACCTTATGAACATAATACGTTTTCCAAAAATGCGCGGGAAAAACAACGTTAATCCGAACTTTCCGCTTCGGATTCTATCTATAGGTTCCATGGTTCAGTAACGATAAATGCTTACTGAGAACTAAAATTGAAGTTAAAGAAAATGTAATAACGGAAAGGAAAGATGTGTTAATGCAACAAAACGTCGTCTGTAAGATTGAAGGTGTCATAAAATTCGTCCTTACGTTGTTTTTTTACGTAAGAAATCATTCGACGTTCGTAAAAAATCCGACACTATCATAACACTATCTTTTCGCAACAATCTGTTACGAATTCGAAAGTTTCAATGTCTAAAAATTACGAATGTCCAAGAGCTGTGGTAACGTTCGCAAATATGGCCGCCGCTTCGGTTTATCTTCAGAAATTTTAATAAATAAGGATTATGTTTACATTTTAAAATACATCTCGCATTTTCTATTTCTGAGTCTCGATTTATTTTCGCATTGTTTATATTTAAAATGTAATACAGCACATTTGTTTCCCTTGTTTACGATGATGAAACAATGTCAAATGTAAACTAAGTATCTTTATTTGTTACTTTTGAAAATAACACTGGTTATTTTTGTAGCACTAGATATGTTTAAATGAAATGCAGACGCGTTTGGGCTACTACTTAAGCAAATGTAATAAGAAATGTTAGTTATGTCAAGCTGGAATTTGCCATTTTGGAACAGTCTGGATTGGAATTTGGATGATCCAGAAGACAATGTCATTGATTAGTTTGCTACACACTACTGGAACACTGTTACACTTCTGATTTTAAAAACTGAGTCTTACGGAGTCGAGGGTCTTCCTTCCAAGAATTAAATTTACTGGAAGATTGTCTTTGACTCTGTGCAAGCTTCACTGAATTATGAATGAGGACCATACCAGAACATCATTTTATGATTCATGTACACTAATTTAGAGTATATTCGATGTAAGGTAGTCTACACATTATTTTATTTAGATCTATATAAGAAATATAGAAAATGTTCATTTTTATGGCGGTGGACATTACATCACAGCTCAACTTGTTTTCATGTTATCATGTTTTCCTCTACAAGCAGACTTGCGTAAATCATCAAGTTATAATCATGAGCAAATTTAAGTATTGTTTGTTTTTAAAGTATACTTTCGTCCATTATTATCTTTTTCAAATGTATTTAATAGTTGCAATTGTTTTTGCCCTGTATTTGAACTTTGAACCAAATGTTGGAGATCAAACCTGGGTCTCCCGCATGACAGGCGGATATTAATCCATATCAAAAAAGAGCTAGCCAAACACCGAGACTGTTGGAAGACTGCTCTGTTTGAAGTGGCTTCTAGGCCAGCCACAAGACGTTAATGTCGTTCATCAGAATGGAAACAATTACAATCATGTGGCAGTGTTCCAGATCTTAGCCAGTATAACCAAAGCTCATTAAAGAAATAAAGCATTTTTAAAAGTTATAAAATGAAATTACATAACGCCCTGTACCTATCACATAGTACAATTTGCATTAAGGTATTTTATTCCAGTGACAAAGTGAATAGTTAGTTCTTTTTATTGTCACTTTTTAATAGAAATAAATACATTTTCTATATAAAATGTATTCTGAAAATTTCATTAAACTTAATGTGTATTTAAAATGTTCCTTAGCTAATTCTTGAATACCAGCCAAGAAACAACACCAGGCAACAAATCTTCTATTTGTAGGGAATTTAGATTGCATTTGTATTTTACAGAATAACAATATTGTTATTTATATAATTATTTATATACACAAGTAATTAAAATAATCATTACTATACAATGGTGACGCAATAGTATACTCAATAAAAAATAAAAGTGTATGAAGCAAATGCAAAAAATGTACAACTTTAAATAAAATATATTGGAAAAACACTTAAGCATTGTTCTTAAGCACGTCCGTATTCAGAGACGAAAAAGCACCAAGGCAAATTTTTTATAACGGGGTGCGGGGGTATCCGGGATTGCGATTAGGTGTATATATGGAGTGTATTTTTCTTCAAAAAAACATGCTTCAAATTGTACTATTTTCTTGTAATAACCGGAAGAAAATGTATGACGTTGCACGGGCATTACTCTCTCCTAGCAGAGTTGTCATTCTTCGCTCTATCCATACATCAATGTACTGAACCATAGTGTAAGAGAGTGATGCGTGGATTATGTACATATACTGGACGGTAAATTATGCAGCTCTTCATAGATTTATTAACTAGACATGCATATTGACGTCAATACATGCAGATAATCTACTAGACATTTGTTTTACCTATAAGGGTCGATTTATCATTATATTTTCAAAAGTGCTTAATTTTATTTTGGCAATTTCTCCAATTGTATCGCTGTGCCTCAGCGTGACACTGGGTCTGTTATCCTAGTTTATATTAATAAGTTAATTATTATATATACATGTTGTAAATTTTACTACCAATGATCAATGACTTTTTTTTCCCTAAAATGAATGTCTGGTAAATAAGGTATCTATATCTATACATGTAGGTAATTGACTGAGTTCAGTTTCTAGCACTGGTCGTCACTGTTGTTGCTCTCATAACATGTTTCTGTGTAAATAATAAGATTATATATGTTCTAAAAAAAATAAAGAAAGTGTAGTTTTTTTTGTATAAATCAATAATTATGCATGAATATTTGATGCTTATACATGTATCATACAAATTTACACATAGTGTTTAATATAAGCACTAGGGAATTTATTAATTATTTTACTATGCTTAGTTATTATATTTAAAAAAAGAAAAAATAATTATATTGTTTGTTTAATCACAACAGCTACATATTTTTTCAGCAATAAAATGTGTGCAACCTATTATAAGAGTAATACGTCATGTTTTCTGTGTGAAATTTATACACTCACTGTGCCTAAAATCATACTAAATTTTGAGTTCCGATAACAAAATAATTACATAGTATATTATATATAAATATATATATAACGCATTCCTATATTAGATTTACATATTTTTGATGCTTATACATGTATCATACAAATTTACACATAGTGTTTAATATAAGCACTAGGGAATTTATTAATTATTTTACTATGCTTAGTTATTATATTTAAAAAAAGAAAAAATAATTATATTGTTTGTTTAATCACAACAGCTACATATTTTTTCAGCAATAAAATATGTGCAACCTATTATAAGAGTAATACGTCATGTTTTCTGTGTGAAATTTATACACTCACTGTGCCTAAAATCATACTAAATTTTGAGTTCCGATAACAAAATAATTACATAGTATATTATATATAAATATATATATAACGCATTCCTATATTAGATTTACAGTATAATAGCAATATTTGAAAAATTGCATTAATGGTCTTAGTATGAAATTTTGACTAAATTTGGCATTGAAACATCTCATTAGAATGATTTAATAAAATTCCAACATTGAACAAAGTATTCAATACATGTAATGGTTGTTTGCACTACCGTGTATAAATTGTACATTTCATTTACAGATTATTCAATGTTTTCCATACTTTTCACACCAATTTTGTGTAATAGGCTATAAGTATGCCTTGTGCTATTTCATGCCAAATATTTTTTATGCAGTTTATTGCATACATTGTTAATACACATGCATGTTATACAAGTTAACACGTGCACATTTCATTCTCTCAAAACAATAGTATGCAAATATATAAATACAGATTATGTTATGTTATGTTATGCTACGCTACGCGGCGCCACGCCACACACGCCATGCCACGACACGACACGACACGCTACGTTATGCAATGCTATGTTATGTCATGTCGTGAAAAGAGCTAAAATTCAACTATCATATAACGAATGAATTATTTACACGCTTAAAGAGACCTTCTATTGACTTGACAATAATAATAATAAATTTAGATATAAACAACAATAATACAGCACATCAATGCCTCGCTAATTGCTGACCTTCAAAGTATTTAAATAAAATTAATATCTACAATGTTTGACGTTTGAATCCAATTCACAAATGCTTGTCTTTAATAAAGAGCATGTATGTACTATATGGAAATCATTTACGTAAACCAAAACGAAGACATCATGTTCAAGAATGTTCATGTTGATATATTGAACGTGATTCCTTCATTAATTAACTAAATACAAATTAATCAATTCGTTATTATTTTAACAAACAATAATACTACTTCATAGAGAAAAAGTTTATTGGAAACTAATACAATGTATTCATAAAACTGCGGTGGCAATAAAGTGTTAAATATTCTTAACACAAAAAATAAATGATTTTGTTAAAAAGGTATTTTGACATCTACTTGGGTTGTTTAATTTACAATTATAATATTGTTTTTGTTTCTAAAGTTTTGGCCAACATTTTAATTTATATTAATTTGATGACATTGAAATTTAAGCAGTTTTAGTCCATATGATATTTATTTTTCCTGATATTTGGTTTAAGTTATTGTTTAAATAACCGTGAATACAACTAATGTTTCTGCTTTAAAATCTGCTCTACTATTTCTGTCAACCATTTTTACATGTTAAATGACGGTTATTATTTATTTTTGTTATTGTCATGCAATGTATTATTGTTATGTGCAAATACAAACAAACAACCTTTAGTCTAGCCTTTGAATCTGCATGGTATGTTTTGTGGTGGAAAATAATAGCCCTTTAGTAATGCAACACTTATCGAATAATTCGACTGCTAGAAAACCATTTGAATATTCACACTTTTATTGCTTTAAATCATAATTTCCAGAATGCTTAAAATAACTGTTTTCAAAATTAAAGGTATGATACAGTTTTCCGCTTCATCAATCTTACCCACAACGTCAAAAATCTGGGGATTTTATATAAAATTACGATTATAATTGTTCATTAATTAAATGCAAAGAATTATGTGATACATAATGTACTCACTATTTGTATGATTGGTATTAGGATGAAGACACATTAACCTAAAGTAATAAACATGGGCGATTTAATATATTCCAACTTAGTCCCGATTCCAACTTTGAGCACGGACTATTCTAAAACTGCTCTGCGCGTTTTTGGAATTCCAATAAAAGCGGACCGTACTGGAATTCAAAAACACGCACAGGGCGATTCTGGATCGTCCCGATTCCAATATTGCGCAGAACAGTATCATTCAAAAGGTCTTAGCAAATACTTAAAACTCTATTGCGCGTTGGTCGATTATCAGAAAGCCTTTGATACTGTAATTCAAGATGCCCTATGGGTTAAACTTGTAGATACAGTTATTAGTTGTAAAATTTTGAAATCCATGTATACAAATGTAAATTCATGTGTTAAGTGTATCAATACGAGTTCATACTTTTAATTATTTGATGTATCCCTAGGGGTCAAGCAAGGCGAACCATTGTCACCTCTTCTGTTTAGTTTGTTTATAAATGATATTAATGAAAGTTTGAATTCCGAAAACCTATCAAGTAATGATATCGGTATGTTATCTATTTTTATGATGATGTTTTCGGACGACATTGCAGTTTTTTCAACTGATCTTGGTAGTCTCCAAAACTAATTAAATTGTTTTAATGAATATTCTAGAAAATGGAGTATCACAATAAATGTTGGACAAACTAGGGTGTGTATTTTTCAAAAGAATAAATATATACATTTTCGGCGATCGTAATGTATATTTACTAATGTATATTTACTATTCGAATATTAAATTCGAATAATATTCGATAATTCGTTCGTTTTTTAAGTGTCCGAGTCTTTGTTTATTTACCCAAGATGTATATTAGGTAAACGAATGAATGTATCGTTATAAACCGTTCCTATCGCTGTCGACTCTTTGAATTTAATACGAATGTTTCCATCATCATCATCACCATAGTCAATCATCATCATCAATCATCATCGTCTTTATCATCATCATCATCATCATCATCCGATTCATTGAATTCATAATAAAAAAACATATAAAACAGTTCTTAGATTTTATTTCGAATTATTTACTTTTTCATACATTTATTAATAGTAAAACAAATCCATACACTTCAAACATCGCAAAACAGACACCCAATACACAAAGTAGATTTTAGCAGCATCAAATCATTCCACAACTGTACCTATGGCTGTATACACACATTACATAACTAAATATAGACTAGTCTTTTTGCTGACAGTAACATATCATACAAGTGCGAGCAGATCGAGCAATACAACTCGTTAGTTTCTAAACTTGATTTTTGTTCAAAAATATGATCTGGTCAATAAGCTCAACAAGCTCACTTGATAATCGATTTCTGAGCTTATTCACTAATAGTCCCTCAGACGAGAACACTCGCTCTGATGGTACAGACGATGCTAATTAAATTAATAGTAACACCTAAACCCCATAATGCACCATACGTTGTTCAAACATTGGTCTCCGATTAGCGTAAGTGTGAAAACATCGGTCTCCAAGTAGCTTCAGTTTAGCACCAACATAATGTTACGTACAAACTGCGCAAATATCGATCTCTTCTTAGGGTCCGTTTACGACTCGATTTTCACAGTTTGCTTAATCTGTTATCTCCCACTCGCATACGGGTATCAATGATGTTAAATAACATGTCAACGGGTCAAATTAGGTAACTGTGCAAACATAATGATCGCGGTTATAGAGTTAAACTCGTTTATTATGGATATTTTTTTTCCCATTCGAATACTCATTTAATATTCGAATATTCGGTCAAGTATTCGATTATTCGTTGATATCCCTAATATTTACTAGTACTTCGGTAGTGATAAAGAAACGTAGATCAATCCATGTTCGACCATATTTATTTTACATTCAAACGTGCAATAGCAACAATAAACAATAATAATATTGATGATGACGTCTATATAAACGTTACAGTTGGCGGCGACATCGCACGACGTCGCGCAAAATTTACGACATTTTCTCGGAAGCGAAAAGAAACATAATATTATTTGCAGAACATACATTATATTAAAAAACAACAACACAAAACATGTAAACAGAAAATTAAGTTCCACAATGTTAATTTATTTCACGAAAAATTGCATTGGAAAAAAACTGATCTCTACTCGAATTGCAGCTGAACGTCGCGCATTATCTTGGTAAATTCGCCTTTAGATGTGTGCAAACCAAATCAGTAAAAGTACAGAAGCAGGTCAAAACAAGTATGAATTACACTTGCTACTAGTTAAAGCAGCTACTTCACAGTTGATAAGACATATATGACTGAGGCCATATCGTTGTCAATAATGTAAAAATACTCATTAAATAGAGGCGATTAAGCATCACTTAAAAGTATAATAACAATACGAATAATAGCGGGCTGGGGAAATATGAGAAAAAAAACTTATAAAAATAGACTTTCACTGTTCGGTGTGTGATATTGTCCTGATGTTGATTATGCGTGTCAAATATTTGACGTACACGAGAGATGAAATAACAGTTTAAAACGTTGTTTTTTACATATTGAAAAAAAATATATATGCTGAAATATATCTGAAAAATGTCGTTCTAACTAAATTTAAAAGAAACATTGCAGAAAACCTAAAGCTTGAACTTGTGTCCTCGGCGTGAGCGTCTGACATTCTAACAGCGTCCCCAAACACATTCATGCCTTTTGGAAAGCTCTAAGTGCTACGTACCGTTTCAGACTTGCTTTTTAAACTATAAAACACCGGAAGTGAACTCGATTGGCTTTTTCGACCATGTGGTAATTTTACAACAACAACCGAACAACTATAAATGGTTGATATGCGTCTCCAGACGCCTTTGGAATCTGGTTGTAAAAATGTGATGACATGATCAAACCAGTGTGCTTCAAATTGTTGGTAATGCTTTTTTTTTCGATCAGTTATATATATATATATATATATATATATATATATATATATATATATATATATATATATATATATATATATATAATTAACTAGAAAACATTTAAAACATTTTTTTTTTTTCACAGACGTAGCAGCTTTAAAACGAAACGCAGTTTACATAGTTTATGTTTTGTGTACACTCAACAAAGTTGAAACGCAAACAATGGAAGTTGATTTATTGTCTTTATGTACAAGATTTTTTTTAATGTGCCATGGTAAACATGAAATTCGTAATTGTTTTAATATTTTGATAAAAACACATCGATGTAAAACTCAAATACATTTCATAATATCTGAAATTTTAAGCTGAAATTATAAATAAGGAAAATACATCAATGTCCATTTGGTGGTTTATAATGTTTTTAAATTATACACTGTTATAAGAAGCTGACTTATGAAACTGACACTTAAAAATATCAAGTGGTTTATTCGCTCCGACCATCTGTCCCTTTACGAAGTTCAAGGCACAGGAAATTATATTGTTTGCAATTGTTAATGTTTGCAACCATAGTCATTCGTACAGTATTGAAGCAAACTCATCATATATGCAGTACTGATGTGAGGTGGTTAAAGCTTTTCATGGAAAATGGAACATTAATTCGATTCAAATATGATCTGTACATTTAATTATGTCGCCATTGTGTGTTTAGTATGTACAGCTATGACAAGTAAGTATTGAAACAACAACATAAACAACACTTATGAGATACGTATTGCTTTACGTACTTATTAAAAATTATATCGCATTTGACACTACACAACTAGTAATAATATATAATTTAGTACATGAACATGACTAAAATCAGTAAGTGTTATGTTTCGAACTAGCAAAATCTTATTTATTTACTTTAGTAATTTAAGTTAAACATTCATATTATATAAGTATGATGATAACATGTTTTTCTGATTGGTTGTAAAATAACATAGGCAAACACTCATTACATATATTGTATGGCAATGGAATGTATATCAATAATTACTATGTTTGCAGCATTACAGAAGCCATTTATCAAACTCCACCTGCTGTCGGCCAACACACTGCAACTCACCTGTACCGAAACTAATGACGATTACAAATATAGCGTATTTGTTCGACATAAAGTTGGCACTTCAACGATTGACAATATCTTTAGTATAGTTAACAATAACTCGAGTTGTCATATTAACGAAACATTGAATGAAGTAAATGCAACATGTACGTGCAAGTACGGACATCAGGTGGTGTGTAGCATAGCTTATATACCAGAGACTGACTATGGAGACAAATGGATGTGTCGGACCCTTGCAGACTCCGGAATACCTCGTACGAGTGAACCTGTCATCATAAACAGTAGTATGTATTGCACACATATGTTGACAAATTAAAGAAGTGTTCTATGTATATAAGTATAACGTGTTATTTGGAAGCTTTTATCATAAATATAGCCTTTTGCTAAGACATTGACATACTATCTATTCAATCTCAGGCACGTATGATTTAATTTTAACTATACATGTAACTACACCCAGTTGTGTGTTAATATTTCGTTCATTGAGAAATAGGTATAGTTATGAAATGTGAACTCAACATGCCCTATTTATTTCATTTATCACAAAACTTTCATACACTGTCTCTTAGACATAGGTGGACGTTTTACTATTTCCTCGACTCATATAACTGAGCAATATACGTTACCGCATTCGGAAGGCAGAATTGGAAACATAACAGAATTGACGCTTAACACAAGCAAATTGCAAGGTATATTAGGTAGATATTATATATGCAATATTGAACACTTTAAAGTATAATAATGATCATTTTACTCATTACAGACTACATAATTATGTGTACAGTTGAATTCATTTAAATGCCGTGATTCGCTAGTGCGCAGTGTACAGGTATCGTATTAAAGTGCTTTAAATGCAAATGTTTACTAATGCATATCCAATGCGCCAATTTGTCAAAGATACAAAATAACTAACAGTACACAATTTGGTTGTGTTGGTACTGTTATTAGTATTACTAACGACGTGTAGGGTCCTACCGAAGTTTGCAATACAAAGTGCGAAGTCAATGTTGTTTGTGCCATTTACAGAAATATACACGACCGAAGCTGCGGACGCTACAACATACGTAAATACGCCGAACCACGACGAATCATCTAGGGACGATTCTATTCTTAACATCAATGGTATAAAACACCATTTTTTGATTCATGCAAACAAGTCATCATGAGTTATTGATAAACTGGTTGTTGAAATGTAATAACATTAGTATTTTCCAAGCAGTTTTAATGGAATACGTGTTTGTATTTCCGTAAATACAATTTTTTACCACCACTAATAGTGTGAATTATTTTTAGATTAAAAAATATATATTAAATGAACATCAATACATGTACTACCAAAACAATTACTTAATATTAGTTATAGTTGTTTATTATTGAACACTATTTTGCTGCATCTTTTGAAGTGCCAGCGACAGAACTGGCTCTCAAGATAGCCGGTCCGTTCGTTTTGTTATACATTGGTATGGCCGTGTTTATTTTTCGAAAGAAACTCTGCTCCAGGTTTAGACGGGAAAAAGGTACCGTGTGTTATTACTATTATTTAATTTACTATGTGCTAATATTTAGCAATTAACCAAAACTTCGCGTGATCACTTGGACAATAGTCATTGTAAACAACAAATAATGTGTCAATCCGATAATTTTGTCCATAATGGCATGGGAGCAAATTAAAACACACACACAAAACACGAAACTGTGACTTCTGAGAATAATTATCCATTTGTGTCACTGTATCTTATGCTTAAAACCATGGTAGTAAAATAATGATGTTAACATTACATATATTTTTTAAGCGATTATATGTAAATAGTTATTTAACTTGGCAATTTTGCAGGAGGCCCGAGTGAAAGAAGAATAATACAGTCGAACATCGTGTAAGCATATTATTTTATAAGATATTAAAATAAAAGGCAACGTGTCCAATCGCATGAATAATGCATGCAATTACCAGTTGTTGAGTATATACAGGGCATACAATAAAAATAACAAGTACAACAACTTTTGTTTGAAAATAACACAAACAAAACAATAAGCCGTTTGCTTCAATACATATTTTAGATAATATTTGCAATTTAAATGGATGGTTGTTTTTACTTGCTTTTTTAGGAGAGCACCTGATGACAGTATATATTCCTTCGCAAATGAAACAGGTACGGTTTTAAGGTGGTGCCTAATAATATTTAAAACTATACATCTGCTGCTTGTATTCATACTGATGTCATTTCACTAACATCTTATCCTTCGGATATTTGGAAGGATTATGCTTTTAACAATTATTAACTTACTAAAATATAAATTTTTCTTATATCATTATATTGTTAAGTAATGCTTCAGCAATATATTTGTATAATATGTGTTCAGATATATTAATTGATCATATTAATTGTGACTTTATGACTGACATTTAATACAGATTATTACAACATATGGTTGTCATCATGTGGCTTGAGTTATATTGGTTTAAATCTGGATTATGTTGTGTTTCAGAATGCGAGTCACAGTTGTCATGGTAAAGTGATACATTTATCCATAGACACGAAAAGTTTATACACTATTTATTCATGTATTTATTCATTTATTCATTTATTCATGTATTCATTTATTCATTTATTCATGTATTTATTTATTCATTTATTCATTTATTCATTTATTCATTTATTCATTTATTCATTTATTCATTTACTAATTTATAAATTTACAAATTTACCCCATTTATTCATTGATTCACTTATTTACTCGTGCACTCATTTATTTATGTCTTTCCTTTTGAAATTGATTAATTAAAACAATAATTAAATAAATGCAATTTCAAAAAGTGGGTCACCGCGTGTTGACGATAAGGGTTTTCGCATTCCGGAACTTGTTGATGACGATCCGATGTACAGCAGCGCCAAGGAAAGTATGTTGACACATTCGCACCGACATAACATATATTCGTCCACGCAGTATTTCCATGGCTTAAATTGTGTTAATACTTAATAGGCAAGAAACTAAGTGTGCATGAACTATGTTGTGTACATATTAATTAACGAAATACGACATACGATAGTTTTAGATCGATATACATAAAGCAATTCAAATTCAAGTAGATGAGCTGTATACATGCACACTTTCATATTTGACTACTTATTATAATGGGCTTATTCTATATATTTAATTAAAACAATACATTAATTGGTAATGTTGGATGTATATATACTCATATGTACTTATTTAAGTAATACGATCAGCAGGTACTTGAGCTTATGCATCCAAAGCGCTGACGTAAGTTATGTCTACTTTTACCATGTTTTTGTTGCTAGCGGTTTATTTCTGTGACTTATGTAGTATTTTGTTATAATAGAATAAAGTCGTTTACATAAAGTTAACAGACACCAATTTAACGAATAGATAACATAGCATATGTTCTCAACCATCCCATCCGTGGAAAATAAATGTAAATGAAAAAAAATTAACACCAAACAACACAATTATTTTAGTCGGTTTCATGTGTACAAAAGTGTTATTAACGGAAATTAAGATCATGCATTTAAATTGTAATCATCTCTGTGTGCACCTCATTAAACATGTTCCTATTTGTGCAATCATTCTGTATTTGCAAACATCTTAACACGGTACAACCGCTTTCGGCTGCAAAGACCGACGAAAACATCTATTCGTTTTCCACGGATGTCGTGCTTTACTCACTTGTTGAGAAGAAGACATGTGGCAAAAGAGTTTTTGTAACGAGTACATTTTATAACACTGTGTATACTGCTTCTACCTTGTATAAATGAAAACATTTAAGTGTATGTTATTTTTTACACATTTGAATTAATTTTCACATTGTTTGCAGGTGCAGAAGCTTCAAATTGTAACACGTAAGTGATTCCTAATGTATCTTTAATGCATGCAATATAAAATAAACATGTTTCAGTTCAGGTTGAGAAAATAAACAAATTCAAGTTAAATAAATCATAAATCATTAAATTGGATATACACGTCTCCTTCATACAGTCGTATTTTGGTTTTCACAAAGGTCAAGCGTGTCTACCCAGGAAGGTGCAATATCTGTTGAACCTGTTTTCAGTGTCGCCAACGAACAGACCGAAAACCCAACTGGTAAGACCTATTGTATATTTTGCGTGATGCATCTTTTTAATCGGGTCATACAGTAGAAACAATACTTCCATTTTTAGCACATAGTAATCAAAGTATTTAATAATACAAAGGTGAAGGGTGTGTCAATATATATAATACATTTATTAACATAGATAGCCTGCAATTAATTCAGTATTCTTATTTAATGTATTAAGGTATGTCAAAGGATGCTGATATGTAAGTATAGGTCTGGTTATGTACAGTATGTCTTAGTGTCTTAGTAGAACGATGCATGAATAAATCAATGGGCGTAATTTATACGTGCATAGCGACTGCATGTTACTTCCTCCATTTTCCAAACTTATTCACATTTTTCAAATTAGACGCGTGTATTGTACGTATAATTAACGCATAATCAACAATCAACCTTATATCAACGCATGGTGTCTTGATTTTCATACGTAGAGCTGCACGTGTCCCGCCCTCAACATTGACATCGGACGGCTATACATACAGTGTAGTGAACAAGTGCAGGAAGAAAGGTTGCACGTGTTGTATTCACATAAAACATGCACTTCACAATATGCCATTCATTTAACAATGCGAAGAACAATATATTAATTATAAATGATTGGTATTACAAAATATAGTTTCTTACTAAAGAAGTCGATAATATTGTTAAGTTCTTATTACTTGATTGCGGCTTGGATAACTGAACTTGTCCATGATCAAAAATAAATGTTACTGTTATGTAACGTAATGTATATAATAAACATACTAACCGATTTCCAAATGTGTGTCAATTGTTTGCATGTGCAGTTGGCAAGGCATCAGAGGTGCCAAAGTAAGTATCCACCTATTTTGTAAACTTACATGTCTAACAAAGTGATTACTACTTGCTGGTCATATTCTCAGAAACGCTTATATTTCTCAAAGTAATTAATATTAATACATAAATCATGATAATAGATAGCATACTGAACGCAAGGTGATACCAGCCTTCTGTCCACAAATATGGGTGACACCTGCTGGCTTTCAAGGGAAGATACTTTATTTCTTTGTGATAAATTATCGACATGCTACTTCTATTCGTATTATATTTCCTTGGTCAGTTTTTAAGAATTTCGTTAGACGTTATGTATAAAAATAAACATAATATACCTATTGATCGGATTAAATAATTTCTTCAGACTATGTGTACATTGTCCATACCTATTCACACACAATGCTTGACAGTATACTATTAAATTGTCAAATGCATGATGCACTTGGTTTCTTGATTTGCGTACATAGGGCGCCTGGTATCCCTCCTCCCACATTGACCTCAGATGACTATGCATACAGTGTAGTGAACACGTGTCGGCAAACTGGTAACTATGTGTGTTCTAAGCAATATATATAAACAATAATAACACATTTCTAGAATACAGTCAAATATTGTGCACATTATATGCATTAAATATAACTGCATGCGATTTAGGATATAATATTTCTTCTAAAGAATGTAATAACATGTTTATGATGCAATTGAGTGGTGGTTTCCCACCAATATACCGTTACAATAAACGTGATAGATGTTTTGCGCTAAAACAAGTGTTGAGTTACCAACCTTTAAAAGATATAGTATTAAATCTCCAAACACGTTCCTAAATATGTGTAACATTGTAACTGGTTTTGTATTACAGATGGAAACAAATCAGAGTGAGTATCCTTGCTATAACAATGTTGTTTAAACATAGTGTACACTACGCTGGCAATATGTTTTCTTAGTAAAGAAACGTTTTAACAACGTAGTGTACACAATGCTAAACAGCATGTACTTTTAAAAACGCTAACACTCTCAAAGTATATAACAAGTTAGCATATTTTATTAAATGTATATATTTACCAAATCAATATAATTATTGAATATTATTTTATTGTGATCACTTCGGTGACAATGTAGATGTTTCTCAATGTATTCTTAGATATTGATAAAAGGCTAATGTATTCGTGTTTTCAGAACATCTGATCCAAATGATACTACCAACGACGACAATGACTATGATGAAATTATGGACTAGGAGATTAGAAATAATAACACATATGCTTAAATTCCTTAGTTTAGCATTTTATTAAATTGAAACTAGTTTCGTTGTTCATTGTGTACACAAGTTATGTTTTCTCATGAAATGTACAATCACAGAATAAATGATTGCAGTGCAATTGTATGCAATTTATAATTTTATTTTCGGAACATATATGTGCATCATTGCCGACAGAGCTACATGATTAACGATGTTCATGCTTTGGTAATGTGCCCATGTAAAAATCGTAGATTTTGTTTGAAATATGTAGATTCTGTTATCTTGTTATATATTATTTATAAGTGAATATCATTGTGTAAGCAAGTCTATGTAATTTAATGATATTTAAATGTTCAATGATTCATATGATTATATGTATATATTATGCACGTTTAAATGCGTTTGGTATGGTTATTTAATATAATTATGTAGTTTGCTGTATTTCCTTATATTGGTGTTGCCATGTTTAGGTATTGTGCATTGATAAGGCATCATGTATATATATTCAAGTGTGTTATTAGTAATCAGACATTTATGCACAAAGTATATTCGTAAACGGTTCATTCCTTTAAAATACTCATATATCAAGTGTTACTAATTATATTTTCAACACGACCAATAAACACTGCATTGGGCAAACAGTAACTTCAATGTTCTACTTCAACGTTGACGTACACAAATTAAAAACTCCAATTAAGTGATTCATAATTGATACAATTCTGAACAAGTTTTAATGAATTGATTTATGTCTGTTTTGTGATTCTGCATTCAGTGGTGTTTTTAGCCATTTCTTTGACATACATGAAGAATAATTTTTCTGAAACATCTTTTTTGATATATTGATTCAGGAATTTATTGACATTAAGTAAGTACTATATAACATAAAACAGTGTTAATTTTCAATGTGTTAATAAAAACTGGACTTTCGATTTCAAGTTTAACTCTTAAGGGCCACTTATGCATCGTGTTAAAGTCGTGCCGTATTGATCATGAATCATCTTGCCTCAAGTGTATAAGCTAGAGGTTAAGTGCTATCCACTTATACTGTTGTTTTTTAATGACATACCATCAATGACATGTGAAAAAATGTCGCCACCTGTTTTGCTTCGCATCAGTTTTGTGCGTGCTTGTGTGATCTTGAAATTACGTTAAGACTATCACTGTCGATATGACAAGAAGTGCATTTATTTTCTTTTTGTGGTCACTTGTAGTCATGATCATAAACAGCATCACCATTCACATGCTCCTCCTCCTCCTCATCATCACCACCATCACTACCAACATCATTATCATCATCGTCATCATCATTATCATTATCATCGTCATCATCATTAAAATGATCATCATCATCAGCAGCAGCACCATCATCAGCATCATCAATATCTTATTAATCTTCCGCTTGGTTACTTTCAACATCAAAGGTTTCACATTATCGACATAACTTTAATATTAATGTGTGTACATGTAGTTATTATGCTTGGTATTATGTGTAAATAATTTGACATGGTCAATATTATATTCTAATAATGCACACTCAACAAAATTAATGTGTCACGTCGCCGCATAAATGTGACCGTATTCGTTTGTGCGGTGATTTTCAACTCATATTAATGACTACAGGATTCCGTTTATGCGCAAAAAATGCGACGCGTATTTGATATATAAATGTTAAGCAGATACACAAGTTACACGCTCAACCCTGGATGCGGCGCTACGTGTCACGTTTAATAAGGGCACAATTAGCTGTGTAAAGTTTCATTTAGTTATATGTATTTAGTTTATGTTTACTTAAGTTTGTTTGTTTTTGTTTTTTTTCAAATTTGAAATTGTGCCATTTATCATGTGTTTTCGTTATAATGGTACATTATTGTGAATATTTTGTTTTCTTTGCTTAACTTGGCTTTGTTTTTGTAATTGTCAAATTTGTTGATTAATACATGCATTCTTTAACACAATTGTCAGTAATTTCTCAGGCCTAGCTACGTCCTTACATTAGGTGAATTGGGTTCGCACAACAATATGAACTCAGTGCATTTTTTCCAACGTATGATTGGAGTATTGATCCTGCAGGTTTATGCAATGTTCCCACATATTGTATGAACGGATGCCTTATCAACGGCGTAGTAATATCTGTGTGTCCTATTTTTATGCAAATTATATTTCGACAAGAATATTTACATGAACTAACATGTCTTATACTGTTCAATGTTACTCTTTTTTGCATTTATTGTTGACGTTTGATTAAATGTTTTTATAATTAATATACGTGAACATTTCCTTCAAGTTCTTCTTCTTCAAAAAATAATTTGACATTTTTTT
The DNA here is from genome assembly GCA_027627225.1 of Congeria kusceri. Lineage (NCBI taxonomy): Eukaryota > Metazoa > Mollusca > Bivalvia > Myida > Dreissenidae > Congeria > Congeria kusceri. The sequence continues at coordinate 328,721 of JAPFQT010000169.1, forward strand.
TCACTTTTGCTTGATAGCATTCTATCATGCAAGGTCTTCAAGTGTTATTACTAAACAAAGGCATTTCGCTAGCAAGTAATATGCACATGTTATGCTATTTTAGGTAAACATTACTTTTCTTAGAAGCGACCACAGACAATCTCGATGGCGTAACATTGGCTCAGGAACGTAGCTTTATAATGGATTTGATTTCACATTGATTTGTATATTTGCTAGATGCATTTAAATCGTCTAATTTATTGTGCATTTATATCACAGTTAATAATGATGAATTGTTTAACATGTACAATAATAAAAAATGCATTTTGAGATTTATATTAAAATCTTTCTAATACAAGTTATGCCCAGGCAAAGACAAGAGCTTCGATACGCCCGTGTGGATGCTATTGATCAATGACCTAGCTTACACGTCCTCACTTGTTTAGTGATGTCATTTGTGGATTGTTTTGCATTTTTCTTGCCGAGTGAAAATTATTATATATGTTGTGGAGTTAAAGCACTTAAAAGCATCATGGATTTGCCAGTTTGACCATTGCGCTCATAATCGCATGAACGCAACCAAAATTAAATTAAATCCTTTAATAACATTTATTCTAAGCATCCTTTTCCAAATGTCAACACTCTTCACAACACATATTATCATCATAATCGCGGCCTCTGGTGGATTTCGTTTTCCTTGCCACTGTTATTTCCGTGTCCGTGTTTGTTTACCGGAAGTACAACACGTAACTGACTGGTATGAGCAACTTTGAAGTTTATGTGAATTAATTCCTAAAGTTATGGTATATTTATAACAGGAGTTGTGCACTTGTTGAGAGAAGAGTTGGATTGAGTGATGATAGTGTTGTGTAATTTATGCGTTACAGTGTTTCCATTAACAAATAACATTCAACAATACGTTTTTGCTATTGATCCTGTATTATTGCTATTTGCATTGTTGACGTTGCTTCATTCCAAGTTGCCGTCGGCGAAATAATAATAACCACGACAGCCGACAACACATTGGCGGCTGAAAATACATCGGATGTTCCTGTCAATGTCCGTCAGACAGTACACTCGTACGATATTATTCCACTGACGCCTCCTCCACAACACGCCAGTGTCCTAATGGCCAACAGCATGACACCCGATATAGAATCAGAACCGAGTTCTGCAGAGTCACTTGCAAGTATTCATCACTAAAGCATTCCAACACCGCCTCATATGGCAAAGAGTAACATGATCGCTGATGAGTTACACATTGAAACGACGACAAGCAATCTCTCAGAGCATATAGGCGGCATGGGTGGTGTGACACCTAGCAGAGCGTTCATATTCGATTCACTTGAGCTTGATACGTTGGCAGAGAATACGGTTGTAACAGGTAGGTGATGATCTACGCAAGCACACTTACTTTGTGACGTTTTTTCATGTTTTGTTTGTGTGTGAACGATGTTTGAAACAATATAAGTATTAGCCATTTTATAATGCAGCACATAACGGTGTTTCATACATTGCATACAAATTAGTTTCCCAATAATCAGGTGAAGGTGACAAAACACTTAATATCAGACACAGAAACATAAAAATGACCACTAAAACACTACTCCCGCATAAATAAACAGTCGCTACATTTGGCTCGATGTGCGTTTTACCGCAAAGGTTCTTCGGGACTATTTTCCTATTTGAAATTGAAATGTATGATCGATGGGTGTATTTCTTTATTTTAAGTTTATTTATATTTATGACAATGTATTTATTGTAACATGGTAAAACTATACACACTAGTGAACGTATGTATAATAGTTTATACAAACAACATACTAAATTTGGTGTTATTTATTATCTAGATACAGTTGGTGCAACAAATGGGAAGCGAAAGCGGACGTAAGTATGTTAACGTCATGATGACATTGCATAGGAGAAAGGATGTTACAGACACGGAGGTTGAACGCGAACTAAAAGATAATAAAGTTTTTTTTTATAGCACCCGAAGGGTAATCGCATCATACGTCTGTCCATCTGTCCCTCAGACAGTCATTCCGTCCGTCCGTCTGTATGTCTGTCTGTCTGTCCGTCCGTCCTTCCAAGAGTCTGTCCTGGCGTCCGTGTGTCCGTCAGTCCAGTTTCTTTTGCGGACTATAACTCAAAAAAGTATTGAACAGATTTAAATGGTACTTCATATAATGATAGAGGACATTGAGTGGAAGTGCAGATTACAATGACCATAACTCATTCTTCAATATTAACGAACTTATTGCCCTTTATTAAATTTTCTTGTGCGGGGCATTATTCCATTTGCATTGAATGGATTTAATATAAAACCACACACATTGATAGAGGATTTTGAGAGGAAGTGCAGAGTACAAGGACCATAACTAATTATAAACTATTTACTGAGTAATTGCTATTTGATTAATTTCCTTGTGCGGAGCATAACTCGAAATGTATTGAAGGGATTAAAATAATACTTCATATAATGATAGAGGGCTTTAAGAAGATGTGCAAAGTATAAGAACAATAACTATTTTTTAAATATTTACTGAGTTATTTCCCTTTGGTAAATTGTCTAATGCCAGGCATAACTCTATTAGTATTGAAGGTATTTAAAATGAAACCACTTGCATTGATATAGGCAATTAGTAGGAAATGAAGAGTACAAGGATCATACCTCATTCTTCAATATTTACGGACAAATTGCCCTTTGGTTAATGTTATTGTGTGGAGCACAACTTAATAGTGTAACGTTCTTGTGCGGGGGAGCATAAATCAAAAAGTATGGAAGGGATTTAAATGATATTTCATATAATGATAGTGATCATACAGTGCAGAGTACAAGACCCTAATTATTTCTTCAATCTATAGGGAGTTATTGTCTATGGCTTATTTTTCGTGTGCAGAGCATAACTCCGTAGTGTAAAAGTAATGAGAATATTAAAATGATACTTCATATAATGAGAAAGACCTTTGATGGATAGTGCAGAGTAGAAGGATCATAACTGTTTATTCTGTCAAAACAAATCTTCTGGTGGCATTCGTCACTTTCAGTGACAACGCTTGTTCTTATTTAAGAAACTATCAATAATTTATGCACTCAATTTTGTTGCTGTTGTTGTTTTTTAAACAATAGTTGTATATTATCACGCGTACACTATCACGCTGTTATTTCAGGTCTGCCTATGATCGGTACGATCGTTTGTCACGAACTAATAAATCACAGTACAACACGCTGACATGTGCCAATATTGTAAACTAAGGGACCTTTCTCTTCGCATATGTGTTAAGTACTTCGAATTGCATATGCAACTGCAATTCGTAATCTTAAACTCGCTTGAGGCGAACAGCCAGATAAATCGATTGAAAAATGAATTCCGACTTTATTTATTCTTATTGTTTTATAAAAGAAATCTCGAATTTCGTTTATGTTGAAGTAAATGTCTATCTTAACGTGTACTTTTACACATAGTTATATATGTGTATCTCGAAGTGTTGATGCCTATGGTCATACGTATCTAGCCACGACCAAAGTTTGTTACATGTTTAAAAAATATGAACAACTCTTTTCTCAATTAAATCGAGTATCAGGAAACTTACATTGAATAATTGATCAATGCTTTTAAGTTCAGTGTATGTATACATGTTCGCTATTTTATATTACGACTAAATATTTTGACTAAATATGGCTAACATGTATGTACTTGGATATGTCGAACTTCGGATATCCCGAAGGCTGTATAAATCTTTGTTGATTGTTTTGTATACACATATGCTTTTCTAAAATAAGGTGTGGGGCAGTGGACACGCAAAGAGACAATTGCCTCATGCCGCCTCAAGACAAACCGACAGCACGTTCGTTTATAATTATATTATAATTATTAATTTCAGAACTCAGTATGCAGTAGACTGTCACAACAAGTTTCAAAGGACACACATTTACTTAGAGTGCACAATTACATATGACGACGACGTAACAATCATTTTGTGAAGAGAAAATTCGAAAGTACTGTCATGCAGATTAAATTTATTTAATCTACGGAAATCATTGTAGTGCAGTGCAACGGTGTATCATTAACAAGAGTGTAAGTGACGTACCAATATATTGCTATGTTCATGCAATTATATTTCCAGTAAAGAAACATATACCATTAAATGGTGATCATTGACACATACATTGTACATATCCCCTTATGTTTGACACTTTCAAAATAAGCCGGAGAAATTCAAAACTGTAATTGGAATTAAATGTATAAAATATGCACGCTAAACAGCTAAACAATTAGGTGAAATTACAATTCTTAAGTGTATTTGGACGAGAGACTAAACCCATGGCTCCCTGTCTGTGTCTCCTGCCACTTATACTTTATGACGATACGTCCAGTCTAATGTCTTGCTAATGGCCCTTATGGGAGATCACGTGTTAGCAGCCGCCGACTGACCAGCATGCACTCCTCTCTGACCGTCGGTGCGCGCAGCTCAGTTTTCTTCATTCCACCCTACCCGTTGTTTTATTTTTAAGCAGAGAGCGTTTAGTTAATACCCCTCTATTTTAGGAAAAGGTCATTATAATAATGTATATTAATACAGTGCTGTAATTTCATTGTTGATATGGTTTATGTCTTGTGTAACCATACGTTGTTTGAAAAATATTAACTTGTATTATATTCAATGTGCGCGTTTTAGCCTTGACCTCATAATTTGAGATTGCATTGTTTATCACTATTGCGCTTACCTCATATGTATAGTGCGTATGTGCCTATTACTTAATATGTGTTATGATTATATACATGTATTTGATTAACTTAAAGGTTTTCTGAGCGAGCATTCGTTATTGCTTAACTTTGTGAAATGTTCATCCGCGCGGTTCCATTTATTCATTAGTAATTGTGCGCGCGCTTTTTGTACTTAGAAGCTTTAGTTAGTATATAGAAAATAAAGCTCTCAATATTGTTTGGTGTTCCGTTTAAATTATAGTTAAGCCATTTTGAGGATGTCTAAGGTAATACTACTACTACTACTACTACTACTACTAATAATAATAATAATAATAATAATAATAACAATAATGATGATGATGATGATCTAGACTACCCGTTTCGGTTCACACCTAAAACACTGTGTTTGCATGTGTATATTAATAAATATAATGTCATTGTGTGTCCCTTTTTGTATTATTTACAGTTATAAGTGTTATCTGTGTATTGTATAAGAACCCACATGCCGTCATTAGATCAATTGCTACAGATATCGGCACATATACATTCGGGGTCAGGGAGAGTCAGTGTAACTTTAATCAAGATATAAAATGCTGAAAATTTTGTCGGCATCATTTGTTTTGGTAAAACACAAACAAAAATAAGCAAAACTGGCATTCCATAACTATGAACAAGGAAAGCTTGTCATCAGCATCTTATGGCGTTTTTCCAGGCACTGAAACCTACAAATATATTATACGAATATGTGATCCTAGTAGTGAGTAAATGACTAGCAATTTAGACTTTAGTATTGCAAACAAGTAGTTAAACAGTACGAAAACATAATGGCATTGTTAACTGCACGTTCTGGAGCATTGTATGTTTTTCACATCCACATGTAAATACTATTAACACCAAAAAGGCAAAATACACATCCAACTATTTCCCATACGCAAGCATCTCGTGGTCGGCAATAAAAACGTTTGGGCGGATAATATGCTACACACTTGAAGCGTCTTCTCAGTCTGTTTTCATGCCTTCATCGAAACGCATTCTGCAATTTTTAAGCTGGAGGTATCTTCCAATTGGTGTTGGTGTTTATCAAATGATCAGCTTCTTTAGTGGCTGTTGTTACCGATTTATTGGCTGGTTTGTTGTTACTGTACAATCGAAAGTTTGTATGTACTGAGTGTTCTACAATAACATATAAATACACGTGGTCCACATAAGTTTTGAGTCAGATCTATTCACTGCCAGATTCATACAGACCAGCCTGAAGTTTAGAAAATTCGATAAAAACGGAAGTCATGATGTGTGCATATAACTCATTCGTGATTTCACATATTTATATAATATAAAATATATAATATTTAAAACACAAACCAATTACATCCGGAAACAAATATATATTTATACACACCCAGTGCTTTATGGTATCGAATTCGCTGAACATTGGCGCATTTGCTGACCAGGAGCCGGTCCAATGGTGTTTGCATATTTGAGAAGTTTTAAGTGATACCGATAGTAGAAAGACTGTAACCATTACCATCTCGAAAACAATTATTCTAGATCTGGAATGGTTTAATTTGAGAAGCTTTTGATATTTCTTCAATAAAACTCCCTCCGAAATATTGGTCGATGCATATATATCGAGAACTAAAATAAAAACAACGAGAAACATACATAAACAAACAATTTAACTATAAACGCAAGGATTTTCTGTGTCCATGTTGTTGTCTTCTGAGTGTCTTTCTGTTTAGTTTACATTTAAATTAAATGATTGGACTATGGTCACGTGGGAGTTGATGCAGGCATGAATTTGATGAGCTTTGCTCCAAACCAGTCGAATTTCTGTGTGGAGGCTGGTATGAAGGACGTTAGTACGAATGGGGTTCTTTAAATAACCCAAAAGCCCCGTTATTTCTACATTAGCGACTTTGAAATGTATGCATGCCACTTTCTTTGCTAAATCTCCTTGAGTTGTCGTTCGTTGCTCTCACCATACACTTCTGCAATGGGCTCAATGACACGAATCTCGTCAAAACACATATTAAAGTTATGACCACAGGCATAGAAATAAAGAATACGTGTGTCTTTTTTTGTAATAAGTGGGGGAAAATAATAACTTTGATTCATATTATTGGAACTATTTTCAAGCCGCTCGCTTTCTTATGCGAGTCGTCGCAAATTCTCGTGACGTCGCTTCGCGCATATTGATCGAAGGCTCGTCGAATCAGCGTGAATTCTGTTGGTTTCGCGTTGTGTGTACTTTATAACATAAACTATACATTACAAAACAACTGCATCCGCACACCTAGTCCAACAACCATCGTAATTATTATATTCCAGGAGCCAGTACTACGGTGTGTATATATTTGCGCAGGTTTAGTTTTAAGTGCTTCCGATAGTGAGAGCATGTACTGAGTGATGGGGAGTTCCCTAAAGAAACTGAACGCGACGTTCTTTCCAGTGTTTGCCCCATTTTTGGATACAGATGGCTCTTATATTTAACTGACAACTGTGTTGAACCATCGACAATGGTACAATTATTACATACAGTTTATTTGTATTGTTTAATGACAAATTTGATCAACTTAATCATTGACAAGCAATGTTAATATTATAGTATACCGTTTTTTTGGATTGTAATACAAAAAGTGGTCAACTTAATCATTGACAAACAATGGTAAGATTATTGTATACAGATAGTTATTATTGTTAACTGATAACAGTTGTGATTTAAATCAGCTACACAATTAAAAATATTAATCTATACAATTAGCTCTCGTTGTTAAATGAAAACTGTGCTGAAGTAAACCATCGTCAAACAACGGTGATATTAGTGTATACAGTGTTAACTGAAAACTATGGTGAACATCAACAGACAATGGTAAGGTTATGTATATAGTAAGTTTTTATTGTTAACTGAAAACTGTGGTGAACATCAACAGACAATGGTAAGGTTATGTATACAGTTAGTTTTTATTGCTAACTGAAAACTGTGGTGAACATCAACAGACAAAGGTAAGGTTATGTATACAGTTAGTTTTTATTGTTAACTGAAAACTGGGGTGAACTTCATAAACATCGACGACTGTGGTACGACGTTTTTTTTTATACAAATCATAGTTTGAGTTGTTATTTTGTTATTGAAACTAAACCGTCGACAACAATGGAAATATTATTGGATACAATTAGTTCTCATTGTTTACTGAAAACAATTAAAGTTTTTAATAATAATAATAATACTAATGATACTAATAATAATAATAGCAATAATAATAATAATTATTATTATTATTATTATTATTAAATATAAAACAACTAATACAGGTTGTTAGTTTGTTTTAAATTGCGAATTTGTAGTAATTAATCTTTTCATTACACTTTCATTATACATGAACGACCTTATTGTGCAGGTAATACATTCGTCATTTAGTAGTATCGTTATTTGTAGTATCCTATACGGACTCATTAAAAAACATACGGAACATACAGAATTCTGGCGAAATCGTGATCTGTTCCACTGAATAATGGTGATGTGGTTTAAACTGTATTTACGAACTATTGCAAGCTTATGGTCTGCGTACTATTCTTTTATATAAATAAATAAGTAAAATGTCCTTATTTAACTCAAGGTAATTGTCCTGCCAGACAATGACGACAATGCATAAAGAGGTGCGAACGTTCGTTGGGTAAATATCTTTGGTATGACAGATAAGGGACTTGAGTTATCAAGTTATCAATGTGCAGTGCGTGTACTCGTTTTCCTACGCAAGTGAACCGAACAAGGGACGGTTAGAGTTAACAATGTTTATAACTAATTTAACGGTTACATATTAATTATATTTCAATACAATTTACTTACGTTATTACTAAGGAAAATTTAGAAAAAATAAAAGCCTAAATGTCTTGATGCTAAATTCATTAAAACAGAAAACACTTTTCCTAAAATCCCATATTTTTCTAGAAATCTTACCTTGTTAAGAATGAATATAGAACTGCAAAATTTCTGGTAAAACTTTTCTATTTTCATAGCGCTAGCAGTAGAGTCTATTTATCTACATTCTGCTCGCACAGATTCTGATTGATCATACCTAATTATATCTACTTTCACAGGGATTGGTTAAATATTATATTAATTATCTAACACATATTTATTTAAATCAACATAATGATTTTACATCAACTGATCATAAAAACAATATCTTCAATAATACCGCCATCTCTCTTTGTCTACATGTTTACAACTAACATCAATAATATATATCTGCCAGCTATGGACTACATGGCTTATCAGCAGATAACAGTAACCTATTTCAAAGCAAAGATGCACATATGTGTGCTGTATGGGCTGCTTCTGGGCAAGCCATACGGATATGCCCATATTGGGCACATATGGGACCTAAAATGGCCAGCCCATAAGGGTCCCTGATGGGTCCCATATTACAGCACTGTTAGGAAAAAATGAATTAAATTGTATGTATTTATTAAAAACCTATTTTTGCCGCTAGTATGTGACACAATTAATGTAAGCTACTGTTATTTTATCAAAAACTAGTAACTTAAAACATAACTGCATAATTTACAGCTCACGAGAGACCCATATGGGCCCCATTTAGGGCTCCCGATAAACGACAACAGCCCTGAACAGGTGCCTACAATTAAGTTGGTTTGTTTTCAATATAGGTTTTATTTTTATGAATCTAACATAAAGTGTACCATTTAGATGTATTTTTTTTATCAAGAAAGTGCATCGAATTTTTTAGTCATCAAATAATTGCAACAAATGCGAACTTGCACATACGGAATAAATTTGACTTTACACAACTTTAAACAAATCTTTAAGAATCCTGATATTCAGTTCAATATTAAAAATTATAAACATGCTTCCTTACAAAGGAAATGTATTTCCTATGAACGTAATGATTATTTTATTTGTTTATTTATTCATTCATTTACTTATTTATATTTTATACGTCTATAAATTTAAAGACACTGACAAAAACAAGCATGCTTATATGTAAATAATATAATGAATTACTTATTAGTACTTTCTTTCAAGAACCAAAATAATGAGATAGCATCCTCGTACACTCAGGTGTTTTGACTTTGTAAGAAATGTTAGACTTATCCAAATATTATACCGTAGAAGCAGGCGGCCCGTGAACATTACATATGTGAGAAACACATTTGCAAAATAGCATATGAAGTATTTAATTATTTATTTATTTTTTTAAATTTATTTTTTAAATTGATATATTCATTTTAATGATGGATATTACAATTGCATGACATGCTTTTAACTAATACTGAGCACTTGTAGACAGGGAATATAACTTATTGCTCCCACCTGAGACCCTGTCCATTGAGATTTATACATTATTGTTGGGCTATTTAATGGAAAGTAACCTTCCCCAGGGTGACAATTTAAGATCAAGGACAAACATAAAAGGATGAGAATGCAATATACAGTAAAATTAGGATAAAACATATATTACGTCCTTCCGGTACTATCAAACGGCTGACTTTTTAGGGCCTTTAAAAATAGCATAGGCAAAACAAGATATATGTAATAAAAAGAACTAACTGGGCTGTACAATTATATACAGGTAAAAAGGGGAATCACCCTGGGGGGCACATGTGAGGCAGACTTTGTCTCATTCATTTTTTTAAAGATGGGGTAGCACCGGTGGGGGAAGGGAATTTTGGCCGGCAGTGCTAGAGAGGTATTTTGAGATATTGAGACCAGGGGGGGGGGGGGGGGCGGGGGGGCGCACAGGTTTACATGACTTACATAGATAGGGACACTTAAAAGAGGTAGTTTAACATATTAAAAGCTAAAATGTGAATAATCCCTGCTATGAATGAGTTGTTCATAAAAAATATGCAGAATACTGCATTTAAGAATAACTGCAGAGGATCTCATTATGTAGTATCACACAGAATTTATGGCAATATTGATCATTATTAACACTATGATAAAAATACTTTGCAAACAATTAAGAAACTTACTACCCATGTGAGTTACAACAATCTATAGTACACATTAAAAGATTGATAACTGGACCCTCCCCAATTAATATAAAATCTGCAATAAAGTGGGGTTTATTAATACTTGACAATAGTAAATGGGGCAAACTGCTTTACTAAAAAATGGCTTAAAATAAAATACCCTTATTCAGTTCGAATACAGCAATTAAGGTTTAATGAATTTCGGTGTTTCAATTGATTGGTTAATTAAAACCAATCCAATCAAATGTAACGGTCCACCGCCTCCATTCCTTCATCTGCCAGGTTTTATTACCTTCATCCGGTTTTAAAACAAATGTGCGATGTGTCACCGGATTAACGCAAACAGCTTAGAATTCTGCTAAACTACCAGTCATATAAAATGTCCGAAAATTTAGATTTATTAATTATGGGTTAAAATCAGGATGTCCGAAAATATATAGTGACAACAAATAATTTTTGGCCCAAAAAGAGGGTGTCCGAAAATTTATAGTGTCCGAAAACATACAGCTTTTACGGTAGTTATCACTATTTTTTATCAACTTGGTGTCTTTTCATTGTTTCATATTACTATTACTACATACGATTTATAATAGTGTTATATTGCTTAAATGTGTATTTATATCATTATAAGTTATATTGAGGTTTTGAACTGCCATTGACTTAAAAATAACCTTTAAAGTACAGCCAATTTTATTCGGCCAAATTAAATATTTAGTTTACGTCTGTGTTTATTCTGACCGCAATAATTCATTCATTCTAATCATTTACTTACATGTACTAATAACTAACCTGTCAAGCACGACCCATCGCTAAAATGCATTACCCATTGCATTTGCAATTTTCATTTTGACCGAACGGTAGCTATTGTTGTTGTGAATAAATGTCTACGGACATGACTATTATTTAGTTCATTTATTATATTAATATTTTATTTTATTATATTATTCCATGAATTATTTATGTAATGTTTGATGTATTTTAACTATCATTAGAGTATGATATATGTATTATATTGCATTTGCCATTTACATTTTGACCCGAACGGTCGCTGTTGTTATAGTGAATAAATATCTCGGATATAACTATTGTTTCAGTTATCACTCGTCAGCAATAACAGAACCCCAGTACAGATATAGAGAATACATGGTTGGTGCCCGGATGGAGAAAGTTTATCCGGTGAGGCTTAGAAAATGAAAATAGGGCGAGCTTTAGCGAGCCCTATTTTTCTTTTCGGGCCGAACCGGATAAACTTTCTCCTTCCCGGCACCTACCATGTATTCTATTTATCCTGTTTTCTACTCAATCGCGTTGTAAAAGCAGTTTAATTAAAGGTTTAGCTTAAAACTATTATGTTTTATGACGAGCCTCGAACCTTATAACTCGCTAGCATTTATACGTACTTCCCGAAAAAATAGTCCTCTGTTTCTTACCGGCAATCTCTAAAATTTTAGAAATAATCTAATTTGCTGACGACAATAATATTCACGAACAAGAATTAGTATACAGTAGCCACTATAAACCAGACATCGATTTTTGAAAAGTTGCATTGCGTCACGCCTACGTCATTCGGTTAAGTTTGAAGTTTACACTATGTACAAACTAGGACGCGAGTGTGTGGCAATTTAAAATAAAAGTGTTTCAGTGTTTTGGATGGATTATGTTAATAACATTTAAATCAAAAAGTGTATGGAATATATGCCTGGAATTGAACCGGTGAGATTAATCCCATTTGAATTTCAATTTTCTAGAATGTACTCGGATTGTGGGTGGATAACATCCTGACCAGCTTAAAGATTTTAGTAATTTGTACATCTACTCTTCGTTCAGTTTTAATAACATGTCAACGAAAATTTATTTAAAGGGTTATTTCTTTCTGGCATAAATTGTATCTTTGTTTTTGATTGAAGAAAGTCTATTCAGAAAGAATGAAATTGAAGAAAGATGTTGTTTACAACTGTATCGATTATGCCATACGTGTGCGAATAAATGTAGAAAGACCCTAATGAGACTTTTTTCAGACCTTTACTTTCTTCGTATCTTTGATCATTAAATCTATTATGAGACTAAACTGTGAAATATAAACAAAATCTAACAAAACGTTTTTGACAAAAATACGATTTTTCATATAACACCTCAATTTTCAGCTTCAACCTAAAATTCTGATGGGGTACACTTACAAAAATGACTGACATATTGTCCAAATGTATTTTATTTATTCCTGAATAGCTTTAATTTACACGTTAAAGGTGTATCTTATTAAAAAGTATAACAAACATAAGTACTAAAGTTGACCAACAATACTTATGACACTAAATTTGGCTAAGCATATGGTAAAAAAACAACAGATTTCATTTTTGTAAAAAAAAATTTTACTTTTGTTTCATAGTATGTCAAAATCAGTAATACCAAAATATAATATAACATTATCTGTGAGGAAAGGGGTATAAATTGACATAGGTTCATCACAAAAATATCATAGGTATAACATTTGGACTGAAGCAACCCTATGTTATAAAAAAAAAAATGAAAAATAAGACAAGTAAAAAAGCAAATATGTTCCTTCTATATTAAAATTGGTTTTTTCTCTTCTAATTATAATCTATTAGCAGTATCGATATTAAATGAATTATTTTTGCATAATGTTAAAGAAATATTGTTTTGTGTAAACATTTTAAATACAAAGTCACATATCGTTGGTTACCAAATTCAGAAAAAATAATAAACATTTTTTGTGTGTGTTTCAAAAAAATCAATGGACATTTTCATTACATTGGGTTAACAAGAGTTTCACAAAAAATGGCAAATCTGTGTAATAACTTCATCAAGACTCTTCTAGAAGCTTGTGACTATTGGTAAAATGTTACTGTTTTTGGATAAAAAGGTGTCTCTAAGACCATTCTCATCATTTCGCCGATACATAATTTTCAGATGATTTTTTTACAGCGGTAGATCTCATCAAAATTCCTCAGTGGAACAGGCCCACGTTTACACAATGAACAGTATTTTAAATTATCCAACAGAACACCAAACTCGATCGTCCGACGTCCCGCTCTCCACCCTTCTCGACTGACTATATTTCCAAGTTTTTGGTGTGAATGAATGTTATTTCACAGCAAGGAGCATGTATCTCCTTTACGCAGATATGTTTTTATATACGAATAATTATGTTCAATAATACTAATAATGCTTGGATGTTTATTTATAACTATTTTAACTTAAGTGTAATGAAATACATCAAACATATCGCGAAAATGTAATGATTAAATGTAAACAGAAATTCCCAACAATGACGTCATTTCAAGGTATTCCCCATGTCAGAGTACCTTGTTTTTCTTCAAACTACATTTTTACTTTCATCTTTAAAGACAAATAAGCATTTATTTCACACATTTTACTGAAAATAACTCAACATTTGAAAAGTAATGTTTATTTCGCGAAAATAATTTTTGTTTCGGATCAGATCGATTAGATTTACGGTTAGTAGCGAATGGGCCGAAGTTAACCGATATTTCGCGAGTATTTCCGAAGTCATTAGGATCTTTCTACTTAACAACTCATTATGGAAGCTAGGATCTCTGTAAAACTAAATAACGCTTTTTTTTCGATAAAACATTCAGGTGCGTACAGATGTATTTCATTTTTTTGCCACGTCATTTTGGACAATGTTGCTATTCGGCGCGTAGGAATACACTACTAACTGGATAAACCTTGCCTCTTCCTGTTGACTGGAGATAGGGAAATGTATACGGTCACCCCTTTATTAGGTCAATGTTGCAGGTAGAAACAGGATAAATAAATTTATCCTGCTACTAACCCAAACAGTGACCTAATAAAGCGGTGACCGTATAAACTTGTTGATATCCGGCAGTAGATCACGTGACTGTGATATACCGTCAATAGGTATTCCTACGCGCCGGATAACAAAATTGTCGAGTATGACGCAGCATAAAGTCTACTTACCAGAGTTTTTAATCGATACAAACTTTGTTATGTCTAGTTTAACAGAGTTAAACAACAAATGAGTTGTTTGTACTCACATTCCATTTAACTGGTTAACAACAACTTCCTTCCAGTTCCATTCCATTTCAACACACGTGAATCTGATGCAAACGGGTTATTCTTTTTGTAAATACTTTCTTTGGTCAACCAACAAGGCATATTCATCAAAGAAATAACCTTTTATATAAATTTCCGATGAAAAGAAATGAAAAAACGTAATCAAAGGTTACATCTGTTATTTTAACGTAGAACGAAACATTTTATGATTTATTTCACTTTCAGTTACACTGTCCTCCACCCACAACTATCCGAGTAAATCGTAGAAATTTGAAAAGGGATCAATCTCACCGTTTCCATTCGAGGCAAATATTCCATACACTTTTTATCTGAATGCTATTGCATGATATAATCCATCCAAAACACAGAAACACTAAATATTTATTCCGATTTTATGTATTTTAAACTGCAAAACACTCGCGTTCTGGTTTGACTACATTGTGTAAACTTATAACTCAAAATGAATGACGTAGTTGGTGTGACGTAATTTAACTCGGCAAATAAAATTTATTATTTTTTTACTTTTGCTTTTTGAAAAAGGTGATTACGAAATAGAGAACTATTTTTTCCGGGTAGTACGCATACATGCAAGCGAGTTTAATATTAGTTCGAGGCCCGTCTAGAATTTTTTTTAATTTAAAACTTTAATTCGTGTTTGGTGTTTTTAAATTTAATTGAATATAAATCAGGATAAATAGAATACACGGTAGGTGCCGGGAAGGCGAAAGTTTATCCGGTTCGGCCCGAAAAGAAAAATGGGGCTCGCTAGAGCTCGCCCTATTTTCATTTTCTAAGCCTCACCGGATAAACTTTCTCCATCCCGGCACCAACCATGTATTCTCTATAAATGCCGACTGACCTCCGTCGACAATCACGGGGCTTTGTTTCACCAAGCAAAATGGTTTAATAAACATAATTTGAAGAGTTATTGATAAAACTACATAAAATGGAAGTTTCTAAACAAAAGCAACTCAGTAAAATGGTTTATACAACTTCATAAATCTTTATTTTTACACGTATGACAGTTTTAGCTTCAGAACACCATTGACGTAACCGTGTAATCAAACACTCAATAACAAGGGACACACCTGGTTATGCAATTGAATGCACACATTTATGGAACTTAGATGGTCGATGCGAATTTTTGTCACAATAACAGGGTGTGAAATCAGTAAAATGGACCCTAATATGAGCAAATGATAGTGAATGCATATACATAAACAAGCGTTGTCGTCTAGGCGTTATGTTTTATCATTATTTTATAAAATAACAAAGAGACACATATGTTTAAATGGTCCACCTTACGTTCGCATAACCAAGTACATTGAATTAAAATGCACGCACGCACGCATGCATGCACACAAACACACACTATCGGATATTGACCATACTTTTGGTTAAGGTGCACCATTAAATCAGACAGAAACAGAAATGTTATTGTCATGCTTACATCAAATATTATAATTATTATAAGTTAATAGATGTAAGTAAAGTCGTATTTTCAGTCCAGAAAGGTTACATAGCTGATGAAGTGCAACGAATATTTATTCATAAATTGTAAGTATAGTATGATGTTTGTAGATTAATTAAAAATTAACATAAAATGTTTATAAATAAATTAGTCGTACATTTTCAATAATTATTCATACAAATGGCATAGAATTTTTTTTTCCTTAAAGCCAGTTTACAAATCAAAGATGTAGCTGTCCATGCATATTAAATATACAGTTACTAAAGTTGATATAACTTTGCTAAACACAATATACAATGTAGCATAATGTAGTGTTAATTCTAAGTTTTGATTAAAAGTTCAAATCCGAAAAATTGACCACTTGTAACGGTCGCCCCGTTATCACTAGGTCCGGCTTTTAAATCAAGCAACGACATAGTCACCCCTTGTATCATAATATTCATTTTTCTTGAAGTACAGTTATACACATCAACTCCTTTCATTCTTTGTAGTATCGAATATTCTTTCGCAGAATAAAGATCGACAGGTTGGTCTACATTGACGAGTACATGTTTAACTCCTTTAATATAGTTCAACGTTACTTTCTGTGCATGCACAACTGTATCATCCTCTAATATTTTCAGTTTACCATCAACACAACCGACAGTACTTGGTAGAAACATGTCTACACCTACAAGTGTGCAGTCTTCAGACACTTTAAAACTAAGGCCACCTTGTGGTCCACGAAATGACCATCTCCGAGACATTTGTTCACATCTAACAAACAAATGTTTTTCAACCGCCAAGGACCTTCTTTTATTCTTAAATTTTGAGACATTTTTCTATTTGACAATACTTCGATACACATTTAGCATTTGATCATTGTTGAGAACGTTGCCAGTTGCTACAACATCCGTGAACTGTTGCAATGTCATGGTTGGGAATCTAATAAGGCATATGAGTTCCTCTCCCAATTCCTTTCTGATAGCTCCATCGGTTTCCTCTTTTCCTGCGTATCTGCAACTCCGAGTAGCCCACCGTTTGCACGCGATGTAAAGATCAGACTCACTGATATTCAGCGTGTCGAGTTTAAATATCTCTTTTAGTCCGGACTTGGAGGGTTTTTCAAAGCGTCAGATTCCAAAACACTTCCTGTTTTGTTCTTAATAAATTCCAAACACTTACTTTTAAGCTCAGCATCGTCGAAAACGATGGCCTGGTCCAGAATTGTACATACATTTTCAGAACCCATTTTTTCATTTAGGAATGACTTGCATTGGGATTCTAACCCAGGTACGTCGTATTTCTTCGCCGCGTACAACAGACCAAGAACTGTGGCTGCGTTTGCATCAACCTTGCCGCTATACAGATACCTGACAGAAAACATGGTTTAAATAAAGAGTGAGACAATATATTATCGAAGACAATTCTGGTAAATTTTATCATTAGCGTGTTCGTTTAATATTTTTCTATCGCAAGGAACAGACCCAAAAATATGTGTGTTTTTTCGGCTTAGCTGTCTTAGATATTTTTTACCTAGATTTCATGTAAATATGGACCAATACAAACTAGCAATTTTGCGCGATAAGTTAATTATGCAGCAGTAAAATTAAATACCATTATTTCATTTGGCAACAATGATCATCGTGATCTGCATTAAAATTAACTCGTTAACAAGTTTTCAAAATTTAAGGAAAAAAACCGAAAACCACGGCAATATTTCAAGATTAGTATACCTTACAGGTGAAGCAATTGCTACCAGACAAGACTTCCAACAATAAAATGCCCCATAATTTCAATTTTATTTTGTATCTTGAATATCTTAAATTTCAAAATTTGATTTCTCTTATCCAAGACATGACAATTGGACGTCATATAAGTGCTTTCATTTTGCATTTAAATTCTGAACAAGTTCCTATATGAATACTTTAATGAACACTGATATGTGTTTAACTTTATCGGATATGGAACAAGTATTGAAAGTTTCAAATGTATACCTTTAATAGTTTTTGATAAATGGACTCTGACCAAAAACTTAACCAAACAACTTAACTAACGCAGACGCTGACGCAGACTACAGAGCGACGCCAATAACTCGACTCTTTTTCTTTGAAAAATCGAGCTGAAATGACATTTCAATATTCAATTTAACGCCGAGTGTCTTTTCTTGTTTAATGTAATGATCACTCAGTACAGATAAATAAACATATTATGAAAATAACTTCTGGGGCCATATTCCAGAAACATCTTTGTGTAAGGTAAAATTTTTAAAACCACATATAAATTAATTAATCCATTTACAGGTAAGTAAATAGAAGTTAATAATAAGTTGATAATTAGTGAACATTTGGCAGAATTTCATGGATACATGTAATAACATGCTTACGAAAAATGAAGATTTTAAGGCTAAGGATAAGATTTCACTTAAGATGTTTCTGGAATACGACCCCTGGACTTTCTGGCATGCAATCACAAAGTAAGCCTTATTAAACATACCGTAATAAATTCTCTAAGGTCGATGCCTCTGTATCCGGAATAAAGATGACGTCACTTGATTCAGCAAGTGTACCACAGAACATAGCATGGAAC
>JAPFQT010000169.1:352500-459000 GCA_027627225.1 Congeria kusceri
TATTGGGCACATCTTAATAGTATTTGTGTGATAACTGACAACTCGAGTTCACATAATTAACAAAAAGGCATTACTTAGAAGTGCACATGTCTTCCTAGGTTGTTATATCACATGGAGCAATTTTGGATCCTTTTTCATTTTTACCCTAAAATTCAGACACAATCACTTATATGAAATAAACTGATTACAAAGAAAGAAAATATGTCATGCAGAACATTAGGCTCCGAGAGACACAAACACTTATGTTAGACTGCATGATTACAACTTGTTTGTTCATATCGTACTGATATGGATAAATGGAATTTTCTAGGAACAGAGTATATTGAAGTCAAACAAGCATTTGATTTAGTACATCACACGATAGTTGTACTCTGTATACACGATGAAACCGGGTGCACCACAGGGAGCCATTTTGGGTCCTTTGTTATTTGTGCCCAACGTTTCAGACACAATCACTTCTATCACTGCCCGTGTTGGACTCACTGTGTCATATTTAACCGATATAGATGAAAGGAATGTAAAAGGAACATATATCTTTTCCAGAAAGCATAAGATTTAGTAAACCACATATGTCTGTATGAACGATAAATCATAATATTTCCAGAGTCCATCATTAAAGTCTTTGTGTAATACTATTAACTGACAAATGATCACAAAAATAGGAATATTGGGTGATTTTGATTTCTTAGATTAGGACCTTGCGCAATTTCTGTTGGATGCCACCAACAAAAAGCTAATTCGACTCAAAACACATGCGGAAAAGACGCTCCGGCTTCTCATAAAGTCAGGTTCAACGAAATGGGTAAGTGGAAGAGTGGTTTTGAGATCAGGGACCACATTCCAGAAACATCTTAAGTGTATCTTAAAATAGTAATTTTACTGATATATTATTAGTATAGTAGTATATTTATTATTATTATTATTATTATTATTATTATTATTATCATTATTATTATTATAAGTATAGGTAGTAGTAGTAGTAGTAGTAGAAGTAGTAGTAGTGATATACACATATTTAACAATGACTTCTAGACTATTTCAGACACCGTTGCTGCAGCGCACCATGACGTCCAGCAGGAGAATGCGATGCTGAAATACATCAACGTACTTACAACATATGCGGGGATACAGCCAGCAGATCTAATTCGATTCCAATATTCCCGAAAAAATGTCCATGTAACTATAACACACAATCTATACACATAAACACTCGCGACCAGAATTATTATTATTTTGTTTTATAGTTATTATACACTTAATTAACAATGACTTATCGATTATTTTATACACCATAACGGCGTTGCTGCAGCGTACCCTCACGTCCAACAGGAGAGCGTGATGTTAAGGTACGTCAACGTACATGCAACATATGCGGGAACACAGACAGCAGATCTATGCCAATTCCAATATTCCCTACAAAATGTCCATGTAACTATAACGCACAATTTATACCCATTAAAACACGCGACCAGAATTGTTATTATTATTATTATTATACACTTATTTGATAATGACTTATCAACTATTTCAGACACCGATGCGGCAGCGTACCACGACGTCCAGCACGCGAACGGGATGTTAAGGTACGTCAACGTACGTGCAACATATGCGGAGACATAGACAGCAGATCTATGTGAATCCCAATATACCTGACAAAATTTCCATGTAACTATAACGCACAATTTATACAGATAAAACCCGCGACCTGTGCGTTATTATTATTAGTAGTATTATTATACACTTATTTAATAATGACTTATCGACTATTTCAGACACCGTTGCTGCAGCGTACCACCACGCTCAGCGGGAGAATACGATGCTGAGGTACATCAACGTTGATGCAAAATATGCAGGGACACAGACAGCAGATATATTTCAAATCAAATATCATTATTGTTATTATCATTATTATTGTTATTATTAAAATTATTGTTATTATTATTATAATTATTATTATTTAACATATATTTAATAATGAGTAATCAACTATTTCAGATATTGTTGCTGCAGCGTAAACCCACGTCAAGCAGGAGAACGGGATGTTAAGGTGCATGCAACATCTATGTGAATCCCAATATACCTGACAAAAATTTCATGTAACTATAACGCACAATTTATACTGATAAAACCCGCTACTAGTCCGTTATTATTATTACTATTATAATTATTATTATTAGTATCATTATTATTATACACTTATTTAATAATGACTTATCGACTATTTCAGACACCGTTGCTGCCGTGTACCACCACGTTCAGCGCGAGAATGCGATGCTGAGGTACATCAACGTTCATGCAACATATGCGGGGACACAGACAGCAGATATATTCCAATTTAAATAATAATAATAATAATAATATTATTATTATTATTATTATTATTATTATTATTGTTATAATTATTGTTATTAGTATTATTATTATTAAACATATATTTAATAATGAGTTATCAACTATTTCAGATATTGTTGCTGCAGCGTACCACCACGTCCAGCAGGAGAACGGGATGCTGAGGTACATCAATATAAACCAATAAGTCTTGTTGGTTCATGTGTTGCAAGAAAGCATTTGATCAATTTAACCACACAATGTCTGAAACTTAACGGTTTATTGGGCACATCTTAATAGTATTTGTGTGATAACTGACAACTCGATTTCACATAATAACAAAAGATGCATTACTTCGAAGAGCACATGTCTTCCTAGGTTGGGTGTACCACATGGAGCAATTTTGGATCCTTTTTCATTTTTACCCTAAAATTCAGACACAATCACTTCTGTCAGACTGCAAAATTAGACTTATTTGTTCATGTTTTACCGATATAGATGAACGGAATAAAAAAGAAATAGTTTGTTTGTCAAGAACGCATTTGATTTAGTTAACCGTTACCTATGGCCTGTACACTTGATGGAACTTTACCATTTTCCAAGCACATCTTTGGAGTGTTCCTGTCAAATCGAATATAAATACTTAAAGACGACTGCGTGATATTTCATTAAAATCTTTAAATGCTTATTTCTCATTAGATCTTTTAAATTTCTATCTCTCATAAAACCATGAAATGTCATAATCGATAAATGTGTACCTTTATTTAAATCTTTTATTTTTCTATCTGTCTTAAAATCTCTATTTCTATAAAAATCTTTACTACATGTCTATCTCTCTTAATATCTTTATTTTTCTTTTTCTTACACTCTTTTAATTTCTAACTCGTTTCATCCTGTATCACACTTTTTCTCTTAAATAGGACCAAAATATAGTACAACGGAAGAATAAACTAAACAGTACTATAATAGTGCACAAGTCGATATGACCAGGACATTTCTTTAACTTAGCACCCATATAAATCAATATACAAACCAAATACTAAAGTGGTTGCACAATAATACTGTCGGAAATTAGCCAGATGCGACAAAAATGGAATAGTATTGTAAATTGGTATGTAAAATGGGAACATATATGTATCAATAAATTGTAAAACTTATGCATTGATTAAGTGTATGCTTGTAACGATTTGTCTACGTCCATTCGGGTTTGTTTTTTTGATGAAGTCAGGCGTACATTTTATTTATCCTCCTTAATTGTTTTTGTTAAATGTTTTTCATATGCACATAAGGAGTACATGTGATCATAAAAAATGTTTCATGTAAATTATGTATATTTTTCAGTTCAGGACAGCATGTTTAATTCTTCATTCGTCACGGCCCTGGAGGTGCGAATGTCTTAGGTCCTTCCGCATTAAATATACGTTTTGTGAGGACCAGGGATGAGTCCCCTCACACCATCGTTACTGTACATGAAATAAACTAGGGATGTCAACGAATATCCGGATAACCGGTTATCCGGTTACTATGTTAATATCCGGTTACCAAGTTAGTAACCGAATACTCGTATAAAAATTGAAAATCCGATTTTTCTCGTTTTTTAGGCATACTAACGCCCTTCTTGCATGTATATTATTGATAAACACAACACAGAATAGAACAGAACAGAACAGAAAGTTTATTTATGACTAAAGCATATACAGCTCATCGTCAAATACATACACGCCATTAGGCAAACATAATTGCGCATGCGTCATAATAACAAAAAGGAACATGTGAAAGTACAAACATGCAATTACATTTTATGACTTTTTTACAAATATATGACTGCGTGAGAATGCCAGGATTTTATGAGAGGGCTCGCTCTGTTTTAACAAAGTTTAGTGAATGTTTTTAAAATCTGAAAATTGATTGGAAAAATTTTATGCTTTAAGATATTTATACAAACAGTCAATTTGGGAACAAAAAGTATACTCTCATAAATCTATATATTATCGGATCTAAGTTTAAAGGCTTTAATACAGAAATTTGCAAGACGTATCAATACAGATTTTCTGGTCTCATTCAGTAATTGTAAAAATTTAAACATACTTGGTCTTCTTTTGTAAACGTCAGGTATAAGTGTATTTCTCAAATTGACATATAAAGGACATATTAGAACAAAATGGTACTCGTCTTCAATTTCATTCAGGGTACACAATTTACATATTCTCTCATGTCTTGGAATGTGTTGGTGCCTACCAGTTTCTATGAAAAGAACATGCGAGGACAATCTCAATTTTGCTATAATGTTTCTAAATTTTGAATTTTCCATTTTATCTAAATACATGGATCTTTCGAAAATGGGTTTCAATTCCTTATAAAGAAATATTGATGAACTTTCATTTGCATAACTTCGCCATTTTGAAATGAACACATCTTGTAATCTATTGCGAAAAGTTGTAATAAAAATGTTAACATTAACAGATTCAGGATATAACCAAACATCATTAAAACCTGATTCTTGCAAAAGTTTCCGAACGTTTGATGCCCATGACTTGGAGTGAGGGTTATCACATGCCTCTTTACACTGTCTACGAATAATATTGCTTAAAATACAGTTGGACGATTTTTCATTAAACAATTTTACGAAATATTTAACTATTCGTAAATATCGACATATATACATCGGGTATCTACCTACTTCGGCATACAAAGCATTTGAGTTTGTAGACGCTTTCACATTTAAAAGCCATTTACAAAATTTGCGTTGCACTCGCTCAATATTTTCCGCCTTACTAAATCCCCACGCCTCGCTTCCATAATTAAGAATCGAGGCAACATAGGCATCAAACAGATTAAACATGAGTTTAACAGGCACATTCAAAGATTTCGTAACAGTAAATAAGGAGTTCATCGCCCTTAGCGCTTTGGCTGATAAAGTATTTGTGGCTTGTATATAAGCGCCGCTGCTTGACATTACTACTCCTAGATAATTAAAAATTTTCACGATTTCAATTGGATTATTGTTATACACCCAACTATATCCATTTTGTAATCTGCCTTTATGAAAGATAACAATTTTTGTCTTGTCGATATTTACGGTTATATTCCACTTGTTGCAATACTCTTGCAAATTGTTCAGTGAAGATTGTAATCCCTCTGCGGATTCGGAGATTAATACTGCGTCGTCGGCGAATAATAGAAGATAAATTAATAACTGATCAATAGTAATGCACGCATTTATATCAGCTTGTAAGTGCAACTCAATGTCGTTTAAGAATAATGAAAACATAATCGGCGAACATATCTCTCCTTGTAATAAACCGATCTCGGATTCAAAAAAATCGGAGGTACTATTCATATGTTTAACACCCAATTTAATCTGATTATATAAAGATCGAAATACGGACAATAATTTGCCATCGATACCAGACTGAATGAGCTTATACCAGAGATACATACGATCCGTCAAGTCATACGCCTTTAAATAATCGACAAAACAGCAAAATAGTTTTTGTTTATTATTTATATGACTTTCAATCAATGATTGGAGGACAAATATTGCGTCGACTGTACTATAGCCCGGTTTGAAACCGAACTGCGCGTCAGTTAAAATTTCATTTGCAGTAGCCCAATTTTGTAAGCGTTCGTTTAGGATACTAGTAAATAGCTTGGCAAAACAACTCACAAGGGTTATGCCTCGATAGTTGTTTGGTAATGACGGATCGCCTTTTTTATAAAGAGGAATAATCAGGCCCGTTGACCAGCTGCGTGGGAATTTCCCGGACCTGAGAATATTATTAAATAACAGTTCCAATGCGTGGCCTATTACGTGGACACTCTCTTTAAAATATTCGTATATAACATTGTCCGAAGAACACGCCTTATTATTACCCAATCGTTTCGTAGCCATAACAATTTCGTCAAATGATATGTATCTATCGAGCTCCGGGTAAGAACTGCCCGAGTTGTGGTTACTGTCGAAATTGCGAACAAAATTTATACTATTTTCATTGTTTATAATACCTTCATTTTTAGCAAGGTTTTTAAAGTGTTCAACGAACTCATTTAATTCAATTGTTTCTCCGTTCGGATTCGGAGATCTTTTTTTGAACATTTTCCAAAATTCTTTAGGTGATTTAGATTTCATGTTGTCCATCTTGCGTCCCAACGTTCGATTAAAATCTGTCTTGCATTTACGACAATAATATTTGTATGATTTCTTTTTTTCTAATACTGACTGGCGATTATTTTCGTTGTTACTTTTATTATAATTGTTTAAAGCATCCCTATATTCTTTACGTTTTCGTTCGCACTCCGCGTTATACCATTTTTGTTTGTTTTTATCGTGTGCATCGAATTTATTTGCATCGGAGTTAATCGTGTGTGCGAAAAAAGGATTACCGTTAGACGTAAGATAACGGGTGAAAATTGTAGCTAGCTCCTCTGTATCATAGTTATTTTCTATCCCGCGTATTAGACTTAACTCGAGATTTGCAATATCGATCGATAATTCAGAAATAAAAGCTTCACGGTGAATGGAATTCCATTTAACAAATGTTTTTGGTCCTCGCGTGTATTTTTTGCTAGCTGTACCCGTTTTTAAATTATATTCAAGGGGTGCATGATTAGAAAATTCATTAAAATCTTGTATTGCAAAGTGCACGATATTTTCAAAATTTGCCGACCGTGTTATTAGATAGTCAACTAAACTTTGACCATTGTGAGTAAAACACGTTGTTCTACCAATATTCTTATCGTTATGTAATCGACCGTTAACGACTCGAAGATTTGTGGCCATACATAAATCTAGCATTGCGTCCCCGAAACGGTTTGAATTCATATCACAAGTTGCCCTAGGCATAGGATGGTCAATGTCTAGAAAATCGAGATCACTTAAACAACGATCATACGCAATATAATCTTGCTTTCGGCCAATTCTTGAATTTGTGTCTCCCGTTACATACACCGAACCTAGTTCACTGAATGTATTAATATCCGATTCAATAATCTTAAAAATATCCCCATCAAATAGAGTGTGAACCGGAGAATTTTCGGGTGCTATATATGTTACTCCAATATACATGTCAGTGTCCGTATTAAAATATTGTTTATCAAGTTTAATCCATACTAAACAATCTATTTCATTTTTAACAACTGATACTCCGTTTCGTATACTATCTCTAATATACACTATAATTCCACCACTTGCACGTTTCGCACGCCTATTGTGATAACGTCTATATGAATGTATCGGATCACTAAATCCAGACAGTTTAATATTGGATTTTGAATTTGTCCATGTTTCCGTTAGACATATTATGTCATATTGAGAGAGTAATTTCACGAATTCCGGTGATGAACACTTGTCCACTGTTAGCCCCTCAACGTTCCAGGTTACACATTTCACAACATTCACACATCCCTCCTAGGCATTCGGCTTGTACTCTCTGCCGTCGATGAAAAGTTTGTCCACCCTCAGGAAGGCCTCCTTATTCTCCTCCCTAGCTTTCTTCATGACTGGTATCAGCCTCTGTCTAGTCTCCATCACCTCCCTGGGGAATTGTTCCGAGATTCCATACGGGGTCCCTTTGAGCTCCTTGGACGCCTTTCGCACTCGTTCTCTATCCGGATAGTATGCAAATTTTGCAACTATAGGCCTAATTTTGGTGCTGTTATAACGACCTATTCTATGGGCACGGTGCAATTTAATGTCTCTAGAAGCGTTTTCGATCCGTAATTTAGATTCAATAAAGTCAAGTATTTTCTTTTCACACTGCTCATCTTTTTCCTCGGGAATTTTGTAGAATAGCAAATTATCCCGCATGCTACGACATTTGAGATCAGTGACTTCGTGTTGCATGAGATGTTTATGCTCGTTCAGTCGACCAGCTAACAAATCAATTTCCTTCTGTTTCTTATTTAAATTGTCAAGCATGTTGCTGTCAAATTGGCGGCTTTGTTCTAATTCTGAGATTTTACTTTCAATTTGAGAAACTTTTTTGTCCATACATTCACATTTCACTGTTAAAGTATTTATTGTTGATTGTATGTTTTCTAACTTTGTTAGTTTTTTGTCCATATTGTCCATCCTACTCAAAAGCATATTTAGCACTGCGGTAAAATCTGTATTTTGCTGAGAATACATAACATTGGGGGTTGCCGGCATATTGTATTGTCCATACCCCGGTGAAACCGTGTTCAAATATTGACTACTGTTAAAATTACATGGCTGTGGTGTCATTGCATTAGAAGATTGACTTGCCTGAAAAAATGACCCGTTTATCTGAGGCGACTAAATAAAGTTAGTAGGTGTGGATGTCGCTGTCCCTGCGATATTTACACAGTTCCGATTGTCCGCCATCTTGCCCTTTGAACGACGCGTATCCTTTCTCTTTTGTGTCGGTACTTGAACTGTCCCAGGTGAACTATTTTTTCGCTTGCGAGGCATTTATACTCCACAAAACATATTTGCACTCATTTTACACTCACTTTATCAATACACACCTACACCAAGTCTACAACCCAAACTCAATAACGCAATAATGATACTATAGGCCTCTACAGAAGGTCTCCACCTCGTACAGCGGACGTGTCATAAACACACCCCTCGGTCAGTATACGATTATCATAAAACAATAGGTGGTGCTTTCACACTACACTAACTTTGACAAGACTATTAAACAAACAAGATGTCACAATCGATTATGCCAATTAGGTGCGGCCCTCTTGATAAGAGATGGTTCTCTACCAGTTAACAATGCCAATTAAAATAAAATATATTGTAACATTGATCTATCCTTGTTTTGGGGTTTATGTGCATTTGATTAGCACATTGCGTGTTTTACTCAAGCATCGCAATTTACGGCTTTACTATACACCAGTAAGCCTTAACACTTACTTACCTTCACGCAAATCAAATGTTTAATTGGGGTACTTTAATTAAAGGGCATAACATCATTGCACGCCACACAAAACAAACAAAACGCACAAATTCGAACAGAAATCGACGTAGTTTGTTACATGTACTTTTTTCAATAATTAAATAGTATTGTGTTTTCAAAATAGAAGTATGTTAAGATATGATTCGTCTAGATGTGAACATAATTTTGCAATTTTAACATGTGCCAGATTCCGGTCGCCAATGCCGATTTATACGGTTATCCGGATAGTATCCGGATATTACATACATACGAATAACCGGATACCAATTTTGGTAGCCGTTGACATCCGTAAAATAAACTGATTATGAAGAAATGACAATATTTCATGCATAACACTAGTCTCCGAGAGACACAATTACTTATATTAGACTGCTTGATTAAAACTTGATTGTTGATATCGTTCCGATATGGATAAATGGAATTTTTTAGGAGCGGAGATTATTGTAGCCAAGAAAGCATTTCATTTAGTACTCCACACGATAGCTATACTCTGTATACACGATGAAACTGGGTGCACCACAGGGAGCCATTTTGGGTCTTTTGTTATTTTTACCCAACGTTTCAGACAAAATCACTTTTATCACTGCCCGAATGAGACTCTCTGTGCCATGTTTTACCGATAAAAATGAAAAGAAATTTAAAAGGAACAGTGATTTTTTTTTCCAGAAAGCATTAGATATAGTAAACCACAATATGTATATTTTAACGATGAATAAAAATATTTCCAGAGCCCATCACTAAAGTCTTTGTGTAATACTATTAACTGACAAATGATTACAAAAATAGGAATATAGCGAGATTTTGATTTCTTAGATTGGGTGCACCACAGGGAACAATGTTGCATCCTTTGTCTTTTTTCACCCTAGGTATTAGACAAAATATTATTATTAATTATTTGATAAAACGTATAATTAATCAGAAAAACGCAGTTTGCCAACTTCGTATGCGCATCTACTACGCGTGCACATGCTTTATAGATTATTGATTTGTTTACAGTGCACTGGGTGACCCTCAGGTCAAAGTGACCAAGGCCATCGAGGAGTGAATTGCACGCTTGTCAAAAAGGGTCCAAAAGTACATAACAAACAAAGGAATGGCAATTGGCTATGCTTTCAGTTGGATGCCACCAACAAAAAGCTAAATCGACTCAAAACACATGCGGAAAAGACGCTCCGGCTTCTCATGAAGTCAGGTTCGACGAACAGGGTGAGTGGGAGAGTGGTGTTGAGATCAGGGACCACATACCAGACACATCTTAAGTGTATCTTAAAATAGTAATTTTACTGATGTATTATTATTATTATTATTATTATTATTAATTTGATGAAACGTATAATTAATCAGGACAACGCAGTTTGCCAACTTCGTATACGCACCTACTACGCGTGCACATTCTTTATAAACCATTGATTGTTTTACAGTGTACTGTGTGACCCTCAGGTCAAAGTGACCAAGGCCATCGAGGGGTGAATTACACGCTTGTCGTAAAGAGTCCAATGGTACATAACACATATGGATTGGCAATTGACTGTGCTTTTATGAACAAGGCCCTTAAAGGGGGGATCAAGCGCCTCACACAACAAATCAAACCATAAGGAATGGTAATTAACTTGATTATTTTATTTGTTACCATTAAGCTATATTAAACAACAAATGTGTGAAATTGGCGATCTCGGGCATGACAATCCCTTTCTTCAGATGTGTGCGACACACTGGTGTAGGTGTGAATACCGTAAGTGTTCGCACCAAAGTGTGATGACCAGGGATGAGCACCCTCACACCATCGTAACCGTACATTAAATATATGTAATTATCATTATGAAATAAAGTACGTAAGGCATTCCTTTATTCTCAGAGAGCTTTATGAATTTATGGTCAGTTTGTCAGAGTAATACCTCGTAAGTAATTGCTCAGGTACTTTTTCTATGTATCTGTTATATAAAGGTGGAGATTAAAAAAAGTGTTCAGCAGAAATTCCTTAGTGCACGCACATCTGAGCTTAATTGAACTATGTGGTGTTAATATGTTATGTTGTTAAATGAACACCTGCATTAAATAAAAATGACTTACATCAGCTTATTTGAATAAGTTTGTTTGGTTCATGTGTTGCAAGAAAGCATTTGATCTAGTTAACCACACAATTTCTCTACACACTATGAAACTGAGTCGTTTTCCCAGCACATCTTTCAAATGTTTCTGTGAGAACTGACGATTTGATTTCAATAATTTAAGAAGATTGCATAACTGCGAAGAACATACGTCTTGTTAGTTTGGGTGTACCACATGGATAAATTGTGCGATCTTTGTTATTTTTACCCAAAGTTTTAGGATCAATCACTTGTCAGACTGTTTGAATTAAATTAATTGGTTCATGTTGCACCGATAAATATTAAAGGAATGTAACTAAAATAGTGTTTGTGGCCTTAAAAAACATTTGACTTAGTTAAACCACACTAAAATTGTACACACCTTGAGATTAGCCTCTTCCTTAGCACATCTTTAAATTGTTTGTTTGTTAACTGATCTATCCATCTCAATAGTTTACTGTAGACATAAACCTTTACTCTAAACATGCTAGAAAATGACATTTTATCGCATTACAAACTCTCATTCACGAAGAGTTTTACAATAAGCAAACAATTTGACAGAAACTAAACGCTGTGGTTTCTATTAATTTGTGAAAGTAAAATAAATACTATGGACAATTACGTTTTCAAATATAGATAGGAAAATCACAATGAAAAAAAAACGCATTGATTTTTTGTTCTTAACAAGGAGTAAGAGTATCTGTCGGTTAAATAAACATCGCCTCTGTCAGACCCCAATGTGAAAAAAAACATTCATTTTCTTGTCTTTACGCGGAGTAAGATTACCTGTCGGTTAAACAAACATCGCCTCTGTCAGACCCAAATGTGAAAAAGCATTCATTTTCTATTCTTTACACGGAGTAAGATTATCTGTCTGTTAAATAAACATCGCCTCTGTCTGACCCCAATGTGAAAAAGCATTCATTTTCTATTCTTTACAAGGAGTAAGATTATCTGTCGGTTAAATAAACATCGCCTCTGTGAGACCCCAATGTGAAAAAAAACATTCATTTTCTATTCTTTACAAGGAGTAAGCGTATCTGTCGGTTAAATAAACATCGCCTCTGTCAGAACCAAATGCTCATGCTGATTCACCACACCCAACACAATTAAATAAATAAAAACATAACATTTAAAACAAACGCGCATGGAACAATCGTACATACATCGTGTTGAAAAGCTTACACTGCCTTCAAAAGGGCGAGGACAGAGAGAGTAGAGAGGCGAGGACAGAGAGAGTAGAGAGGCGAGGACAGAGAGTAGAGAGGCGAGGACAGAGAGAGAGAGTAGAGAGGCGAGGACAGAGAGAGTAGAGATGCGAGGACAGAGAGAGTAGAGAGTAGAAAGTATAAAACGGTAAGACTTATTTGTTTCTTGATAGATACATGTTTTTTATAATGTTGCAAATAATCCAAATTGATATTACTCTGACTGTTGTGTTTGTTTTTTCATTAGGCACTTCATTTTATGATTTCCTCTTTCTTTTTATCGAACACCTACTAGTAGTTGAAGTCGTGTTTTTTTTCAAAGTGACGAGACTAGAGACACGAATAATGTTACTTGAAAACATGAAACGGTACAACTTATGAGTTTCTAGATAGATACACGTGTCGTACCAATATAGATGATCTGAATGTTAAAGAAACAATGTTTGTTGTATTAAAGAAAGCATTTCAATTAGTTAACCACTTCAGCACTGTACACACAATTCGCCTTCACCTTTAGCGTGTTTGTGTGATAACTAACAAACTCGATTGCACATGATTTGAGAAGATAAACTTACTTCGAAGAATACTTCCTTTGTAGGATTGTCCTTTGTTATTTAAACGCAAAGTGTCAGTCACAATTTACTTATGTCGAGACGGATTGAATACACTATAAACTGTGCTAACATAGTTGGCAAAATCACAATGATAAAGAAAAGCGCATTGCTATTATATTCTTTACACACACACAGATTTTCGAACTGTCGACCTAATAGGTTAAATAAACATCGCCTCTTTCAGTCAGCACCCACTCACCCTGAACCAATACATAATCTTTTGAGAAACACACGCACGAGGAATTCGTGCCTCGTATATGTGACCATGTGGTGAATAATCTTACAGTTCAAAATGGCGAGAGGTATACAAAAGAAAATGTTGCTAGAAAGTATTAATCGGTCAGACTTCAGAATTTCTTGATAGATACACGTATTTCTCTAATATTACATATAATCCAAACTTGTAATTCCTTGACTGTTGTTCACAGTAGACACTATATTTCATAAATTAGTATTTTTCGAGTTATTATTTAAATGGTTACAGTAGTAGCAGTAGTAGTACTAGTAGTAGTGGTAGTGGTAGTGGTAGCCGTAGTAGTACTAGTAGTAGTGGTAGTAGTAGTAGTAGTAGTAGTAGTAGGAGTAGTAGTAGTTAGTAGGTAGTAGGTAGTAGTAGGTAGTAGTAGTAGTAGTAGTAGTAGTAGTAGTAAAATGGTAGTTGTAATTGTGTTTCTTCTTGTTCTTTTCATTCTTTGTTTTTATAATTATTATTTCGTCCCAGGGATGGCCAGGCTAAGCGTTGTCGTCAGTGTTCCAAGGTGCTACGCACTCAACCTCAGGGAGTTCTAGTTATACAGGACATGATTGACCTACGCAGTAAAGATCATTCCATTTCTTTTCAATAAATTATTGATTTATATTTATTTTTTCGGCGTAGCTGTGTAACCCACCTTTTGACCTACCTGAGTATCCAATCAAATGTTGTGAAAACGTCCCGCCAGTAGTCCCGAATGAATAAATTATAAAATTACATTTATTTATGATAAATTGCCACTACACTAGTCATAAATGAGTAGGTGCAACATCCCAACAATTCCCGACGAATTCGTAACAGGTTTGGAATATTGTTGGCGAATTCAATAAGGGAATAACAGTTTGCACAAAATTAGTGCTTTCGTATATGCGCAACGCTATTGAAATAATTTGCCATGACATTTGACATGTTAAAAATCAATGAATTAAATGTTTGCAACGATACAAATGAACACACGTTTTCCATTTGATTGTTTTCTTTTATATTCGTACACAATAGATACAGATATTCTGTCAATATCAACTGTATCTAAGACAATTCTCCCACCATAGGGATAGTCTTTATTGAGGGCGAAACGACCATAGTCTCTCTTGCCTGCAGGTCAGTGTACAGTTGAAAAGGCGAGATACATGGAAAATATCGTCGACATACATGTAATTTTTCACACCTCAACGAGATTCTTCTAGCCATAAATATTTTAAAATATTTAAGCGCGTGCATACTTCGAACAGAAATGTACTTGTTCCGGCTTGTCGATATAAATTAACGTCTATCATTCTCTGTGTTGCTGAATATTTTGTTTTTATTCATTAGATAATCCTAAATAAACCGAAGAGCATATACTAAATGTTGATATAAAAAACAAACACATATATACAGTTACTTATATAATAATTTATATATAATGGTACGTTATGAGGCTTAAACTACTAGTATTATTGAGTATTTGAGTATTGTATGCCATTCTGATCTAGTCTTAGTAACATTGTTTTGAATATTTATGCTGGAAGTTTACTTTACATTCCTTATTTGCAAAATTACCAACGACGCCGAATATCTTTTTCTTAAAGATATTTCTGGTTTCAATTTGGTAGATGCTTGGAGGAGGTATGCGTTCCCCAAGAGGTTTGTAGATTTTTTGTCAGTGTCTACCATTATGGACGATTTGCTAGATAGGTCGCTGGATAGCTTACTGAATTGGTCGATGGACAGCTTGCTAGATTGGTCGCTGGAAAGGTCAATGGATAGGTTGCTGGATAGGCCGCGTAGGTCGCTGGATAGGTTGATGTATAGGTCGCTCGATAGGTCCTCTGTGGACAGTAGCGTTGAGTCAGTTGGTATGTTAACATTATTGACCAATAAGGCCATATTTTATATGATAGTTAAATTACGTGGTTAATGGGCTGTATGAAAATATACAAATACAATTATGGGTCCTTTGTTGTTGTTTTTTCACTCAAAGTTTTAGACAATATCAAAGTCAAACTGCTTGATATATAGTACTTGGTTCATTTTTTTATGTTATTATAGGTAGAGATACTGTAATTGTTTTGTTTTCAAGAATGCATTTGATCTAGTTAAGCCACACGTTTCATGCACACACGATGTAACTCACCCTTTTTTCGAGTACATATTTGAAATAGTTGTGTAACAACAGACAAATGGATTAAAAATAATTTAATGAAGAAGATAAACATTGATACAAAATCTATTCAAACACATTAAAATTATGTTTATACACAATCGCCTCAAAATATGTTTGAAAATACTTATATAAACACTGCTCAAAGACTGCAACTGAAGATTTTAAACATCGACCCAGAATTGTAATTTTCCCTGACTTTTCCTTGACTTCTCTAAACTTTTATTGTTTACTGACCATTTTCCAGTTTTACGATACATCGATTACAAACAACTGGTAATATAACGTTGCTTCGAAGAACACATGTTTTTAAGTGTAACACAGGGAATAATTTTGGGTCCTTATTAGCTCACCTGAGCACAACGTGCTCAAGGTAAGCTTTGTGATCACCTTATGTCCGTCGTGCGTCGTCCGTCGTCCGTCGTGCGTCAACATGTTCATTCAAACAACATCTCCTCCTAACCGGTGGTCAGATTTTTACCGGCAAATCACAGGAATAATCCTTGGGTGACCCTCTTTCAAAATTGTTCAACTCGTTTCGGTCCGCTGCATATGTAGGTCACCAGAGCTAAAAATAGATGTTAGAAGTTAGAAAACGTCAACATTCTTCTTCTGCGAGCTTTCATAATTGGCATCCTCTAGTGGTCCTCTACAATGATTGTTCAAATGATGCCTCTGGGGTCAAAACTTGCCACGCCCCGGGGGTAACATGGTTTATATAGACTTACATAGACTTACATAGCAAAATGACTTTTTCTTCTGAAACCACAATACCCAGAGGTTTCATATTTGCTTAGTGGTCCTCTACAATGATTGTTCAAATGATGCCCATGGGGCTTAAACTGGCAACGCCTCGGTGTTCAAATGGTTTATATAGACTTAAATAGCAAAATGATTTTACAAATCTTCTCCTCTGAAACCGCAAGATACTGAGGTTTTATATTTGGTATATAACATTGCATAGTGGTCCTCTGCAAAGTTTGTTCAAATGATTCCCCTGGGGTTAAAACTGGCAAGGCCCCGGTGGGCACATGGTTAATATAGACTTAAATAGCTAAATGACTTTTAAAATCTTCTCCTCTGAAACCGCAGGGCCTAGAGGTTTCATATTTGGTATGTAACATTGCATAGTGGTCTTCTACTAAGATTGTTCAAATGATGCCCCTGGTGTCAAAACTGGCCACGCCCCGGAGGTCACATGGCTTATATAGACTTAAATAGCTAAATGACTCTAAAAAAATTCTTCTCTGAAACCGCAAGGTCTAGAGGTTTGGTAATTGGTTGGTAACATTTCTTAGTGGTCCTCTACAAAGAGTGTTCAAATGATGCCCCAGGGGTCAAAACTGGCCACGCCCCGGGGATCACATTGTTTATATAGACCTAAATAGCTAATTACTTCAAATTTCTTCTCCTCTGAAACCGCAAGGCCCAGTGGTTTCATATTTGGTATGTGGCATTCTCTACAAAGATTGTTCAAATGTATGATACCCCTGGGGTCAAAACTGTCCACGCCGCGGGGTCACATGGATTATATAGACTTAAATAGCAAAATGACTTTTAAAATCTTCTCCTCGGAAACCGTAAGGCGCAGAGGTTTTATATTTGGTATGTAACATTGCATAGTAGTCCTCTACAAAGATTGTTCAAATGATGTCTTTGGGATTAAACCTAACCACGCCCCGGTAGTCACATGGTGTATATAGACTTAAATAGCTAAATGCCTTCGACAATTTTCTTCTCTGAAACCGCAAGGCCCAGAGGTTTGTTATTTGGTTGGTAACATTGTATAAGGGTTCTCTACAAAGATTGTTCAAATGATGCCCTGGGGTCAAAACTGGCCACGCCCCGGGAGTTACATTGTTAGTATAGACTTAAATAGCAAAATTACTTTAAGAGTCTTCTCCTCTGAATGTGCATAGCCCAGTGGTTTCATATTTGGTAAGTAACATTGCATCCTGGTCTTCTACAAATATTGTTCAAATGATGCCCCTGGGGTAAAAACTGGGTTGCATTAGAGTTAGGTGAGCGACCTAGGCCATCGTGACCCTCTTGTTATTTTACACAGAATTAAGAAAATATCACGCATACCAACGACTATGTGATATTTTTTGTGTATTTGTTAATTTCTTATCGATTTAGATTATTTCCCGAGCACACCTGTTATGTGTTTAACGATCAACTAACAACTCAATTACAAAAAATTTACGAAAATTTCGCGACATTGAAGAACCTACGTTTTGTTAGTCTGAGTTTACAACTGGGAAAAATTTGGGGTCCATTTTTGTTATCCCAAAATTTCAAACGCGATCAATTATGTTAGACGGCTTGAATTAGATTCATCGGTTCGTGTTGTAGCGATATAATAGTGATTTTGTTTTAAAGAAAGCATTTGATTTAGTTAACTACAATATGTCTGTACGAACGATGAACCGTAATATTTTCAAAGCCTACCATTATTCCTTGTGTTATACTAGTTATGGACAAATGTTTACAAAAATGAGAATATTGCGTGACTTTGATTTCTTAGATAGGTGTACCACAGGGAACAGTTTTGCACGCTTTGTCTTTTTACAACCTAGATTTCACACAAAATCACTAATGTCAAACTGCTTGAAATAGACTTATCGATTCATGAAGTCATACCAATACAGATTAAATTAAATTAACAGGAAAATTGTGGCTTTCAAAAATGCATTGATACAACACAATGCTCGTGCATGCGATGAAACTTAACATATTAGTTTGATAACAGACACATAGATTACAAACAAATCGCAAGAAAGCTTTACTTCGCTAGAACACACACATTCTTATTATGACTTATTTCAGATCAAGTTAGGAATCTCTATAAATCAGGACACTACTATATTCCAGACAACAGAGTTTCAAACACACGTTTGCATTAGCATTGTTTTTACATGTTATGTCAGGGATAACTTATTTAAAGCATCTTTTAAAATCAGGACCCTATTCTATTCCAAAGGCAGACAACATATATTTTTTCAAGCACAATTTCTAAATATGACATATGTTCAGCTTAATTTAAGAACTACTTAAGATTTATTTGCTATTTCGTGTTTCTATTTCCTTCATAAACACAATGCATTTAGCATTAAAAAAAACAATATAATTTATTGTATTCACAAATGAATTTGTTCTATGAGTTTTTTTTTTCTAAATAGTGAGTATTATACATGGTACATTATGAAGACTCTTTAGTGATGTATGATTAAATCAAAGAAGCCTCCACAGGTGGAGAAGAACAAAAATAACAATAGTACTTAGTATTTAGTAAGTAGGTAAAAAAACAACATAAAATAAAATTTATAAAAAAAAAACACAAATATGTGTGTTTAGAATCTGTATAAAATCGGACCCTGCGCCACTTTATGTTGGATGGCACCAACAAGAGTTAAATCGGTTAAAGTCAGAGGCAGAAAGACGTACCCTGCGTCATTTCAGTTGGATGCCACCAACAAGAAGTTGAACCGCCTGAAGACACAGGCGGAAATGATGCTCTGCCTTTTCATGAAGTCATGTTAGACGAACCGGGTGAGTGGAAGAGTGGTTCTGAGATCTGGGGTTGGTATCCGCTCCGCAAAGCTCTTTATGAAAAACTTAAGTAAATTCCTTAAATTTATCAAATTCCTCAAGTCTGTCGCCGGTTCATTTAAAGTGTTTTTTTTTCTTAAAAGGTTTAACTCTGGTAAAGAATCAACAAATGTTGGTTTTGTTTTTTTTGTAAATTTATTTTACCTTATTTTAAGTATATAAAGAATACTAAGTTGGGGTTGAATAATGAGAAGTTTATATTGCGAGGCTTAGAAAACCGCCGCTTGGCATTTATAGCTGATAAGAAATCCAAGGAAGCGACTACAAAGGCGGAAGAATTGGCTAATGAACGTACCTCGAAAGGCTCTTTCAGTATTTTATTTAAAAGGAACGCTGATATTGTTCAATTTATGAGCCATATAACATGTTTTTTTACTGTTAAATACAATTATTCCAGATAAGCTTCTCCGCATTCAAGGCGGTGAAGACTACGATGTTATAATAGAAAGTGATTTTAATGATCCAACCGTGATTACAGTATGTGAACTCTCCGATGGACAGATCGTCATTGCTGACTATGTAAATAAGAGAATAAAACTTCTGGACGAGAATTCTAAAATTGTAAGCTGCCACGCCTTACCGGCATACGTCCATGATTTGCTCCAACTCAACTCTTATCACGTGATGGCATACGTGAGTGAAAAAAGAGAAAATGTTCACGAGCTTCACGTAATAAATGTGAGCAAAGGACTGTTGTCTGCTAGGGAGAGGTATCCACTTAGGCACAGGTGTATTGGCATAGCGAGGAATGACCTTGACCTTTACGTCACTTCAGGAAGCGCGCTGTACCTGTATACATTAACTGGGAAGCATGTGAAAACCTTATACGAAGAGGCGTCGAATAGTAAAGGTAGTTTGTTATGTTACATATAGCGATCGATAAATGTACTTTTGACTGAGTGTTCTTTCAGAAATCTATCGGTTGGTGTAACGTTTAAACCTATTTTCCCCGAAAACAATTATATTTTTATTCGCTATCTTTTAACATTGACGTGGTAGTTATTCATTAAAGGTGCGTATCGACAGTATTTCCAATAAATATAGACACGTATCAAGGTCGTTTCGCTATTTAGTGTCATGGTCCCACTTAACCGTTTTCTTATAAAGTACGGCGAGAGTGATTTTTTTTCTAGGTTCTCGGATCCGCCGACCCGAGTTTTTCCCAAAAGCAAAAAATAAAAAATAATTTGTAAATGTACCCGATGTCGTAAAAATTACCTTGTGATAGGATTTCAACCCGTTACACGGAATGCAAAAATAAAACTCTGAAGAAATGACTAAATTTTATGTAACATGCATTGTGACTCAGTCACTGACTGTATATCGCTATAGGATTCCTATGATAAGCGCTCAGTTATTTTATGCATCATGCAACACTTCAAGTCAGAAGAAAATACTCAGTAAAATAAATTAAGATCATAAAATCATTGTATAAAATACATATTTATAATTGTATATCAATATTATAATTAACACATTTCATTGGTGTATATTGATTTATGAATAAGATATATTTTGTTAGTTTTCACTTCAATAAATATGTTGTGTAGCATATAATATGGCCACTGTCCAGCGATACCTGGCGTACTGTATTTAAGTGTGAGCATATTTTAACAGTAGTTTTTCTATGATAAACGCTGCCTTTTAATGTTATTATCATTGGTATTAATGTCATGGTGATCAAGCAGTGATTAAGTTAATGTTTTGTAATATGATTTTTGTAACTGCTTGTAATAATTCATTAATATTTTAATATCACTACCCATTTCCATATGTTAAATTCTAGTCATTAATGTACTCAAGTCTGTGTTGTCGATTTTTAATTTTAATTTTTATATTTTCCCTCCTCCAACCGGACATTTTTCAAAAAATGTCCGAGAATTAATAAATTTAAAAAACTCTGGCCTAGACCAAATTAACATTCGCTAATGCAATCGCATGTAGCCTGAAAAAAAAGGCAAAATCCGTCAGTTTAAAACACATGTTCTGTAAAATAAAGACAAACAATTTAAGAAAACTGACTTAAACTTTAATTAATTGTTTTATACTAAGTTGCTAGATGTAATCTTGTTAAAATATGTCAAACACTTATTAACCGACGTACGTTCCATCTAACAATAAGCTAATTGTTGGCCAGAGCAAAGAAATACTGGTTTTCAAAGTCAAATCAACATAAAAATAAAGCATTGTTTACAATATACAGATGCAATGCAGTTTATTTTACCTCAGTGCGGAGTGTTGAATCCGCTCTTCAGTTAGGACTGTCCATCTGCCAATACCCTTATTGTTGGCCAAAGCAAAGAAATATCGGTTCTCCAAGTCAAATAAACATAAACATAAAGCATTGTATACAGAATACAGACGCAATGCAGTTTATTTTACCTCAGTGGGGCGTGTTGAATCCGCTCGTCAGTTATGACTGTCCATCTGCCAATACCCTTATTGTTGGCCAAAGCAAAGAAATATCGGTTCTCCAAGTCAAATAAACATAAACATAAAGCATTGTATACAGAATACAGAAGCAATGCAGTTTATTTTACCTCAGTGGGGCGTGTTGAATCCGCTCGTCAGTTATGACTGTCCATCTGCCAATACCCTTATTGTTGGCCAAAGCAAAGAAATATCGGTTCTCCAAGTCAAATAAACATAAACATAAAGCATTGTATACAGAATACAGACGCAATGCAGTTTATTTTACCTCAGTGGGGCGTGTTGAATCCGCTCGTCAGTTATGACTGTCCATCTGCCAATACCCTTATTGTTGGCCAAAGCAAAGAAATATCGGTTCTCCAAGTCAAATAAACATAAACATAAAGCATTGTATACAGAATACAGACGCAATGCAGTTTATTTTACCTCAGTGGGGCGTGTTGAATCCGCTCGTCAGTTATGACTGTCCATCTGCCAATACCCTTATTGTTGGCCAAAGCAAAGAAATATCGGTTCTCCAAGTCAAATAAACATAAACATAAAGCATTGTATACAGAATACAGACGCAATGCAGTTTATTTTACCTCAGTACGGCGTGTTGAATCCGCTCGTCAGTTATGACTGTCCATCTGCCAATACCCTTATTGTTGGCCAAAGCAAAGAAATATCGGTTCTCCAAGTCAAATAAACATAAAAATAAAGCATTGTATACAGAATACAGAAGCAATGCAGTTTATTTTACCTCAGTACGGCGTGTTGAATCCGCTCGTCAGTTATGACTGTCCATCTGCCAATACCCTTATTGTTGGCCAAAGCAAAGAAATATCGGTTCTCCAAGTCAAATAAACATAAAAATTAAGCATTGTATACAGAATACAGACGCAATGCAGTTTATTTTACCCCAGTGCGGCGTGTTGAATCCGCTCGTCAGTTATGACTGTCCATCTGCCAATGCCCTTATCGTTGGCCAAAGCAAAGAAATATCGGTTCTCCAAGTCAAATAAACATAAAAATAAAGCATTGTATACAGAATACAGAAGCAATGCAGTTTATTTTACCTCAGTACGGCGTGTTGAATCCGCTCGTCAGTTATGACTGTCCATCTGCCAATACCCTTATTGTTGGCCAAAGCAAAGAAATATCGGTTCTCCAAGTCAAATAAACATAAAAATAAAGCATTGTATACAGAATACAGAAGCAATGCAGTTTATTTTACCTCAGTACGGCGTGTTGAATCCGCTCGTCAGTTATGACTGTCCATCTGCCAATACCCTTATTGTTGGCCAAAGCAAAGAAATATCGGTTCTCCAAGTCAAATAAACATAAAAATAAAGCATTGTTTATAGAATGCAGATGCAATGCAGTTTATTTTACCTCAGTACGGCGTGTTGAATCCGCTCGTCAGTTATGACTGTCCATCTGCCAATACCCTTATTGTTGGCCATTGGAATGTATTGTATTTGCTTTTCAGTCATTTAAAGGGAAATATAAGTGAAATAAAACTTTTAATTCGCTGTTTTAAAACAGTGAAAATTCACACTGGTCCCTGAGTTTATGCAGTTTATGGAACGGACTGTCAACGATGGCGCACTTAAAATTGTGAAATGACGTCATTATTTTGACGTCATGACTTTATGAGTCCCGCAAGATTTTCCAATTTAACGCTATAAGATAAGCAATTAAAGTGTTTATAACGGTGGAAAAAAAAACATAAAATATAAAAAGAAAATTTGTGGATTGGGTGTAAGATCGTATTTTATTTCACACATGATCACAGAAAATATCTATAATCACAGGTGAAATAAAATACGATCTTATATCACTCGTGATCATAGAAACTATCATTTTCTATGAAAACGCGTGAAACAAAATACGATCTTAAGCCGAAATCAACAAATGTCCTCAGACTGTGTCATATTGAACTTTTAAGTCAAATAAGAATAAAGCGCTGTATACAGAATACAGTTTGTAATGCAGTTTATTTTACCTTTGGTGTGTTGATTCAGTTGTCGCCAATTATTTTATTGTTCTTCCAGGTCAAATAAACATAAGAATAAGGCTTGTAAATAATTTCAATTCAGTCTATTTTACCCTTCTAATGGTGTGATAAAAATCATTAGTTTGAATCAATCTTGATTAAATATTACTCTATCGCCCAGGTTTTCCATTCGTGACTGTACATGAAATGATTTATTGCGCTTATCGTTAAACAATTCTGGAGTACTCGGTATAATGAATTAAAATTAAATTCATTTAATAACACATCGCAAAGAGGTTTGTCTATCTGATGAAGCGGACCACCTTCTAGAATCATTAATTTTCAAAGCAGCAGACTAGAAATATGTGAATAAAATAAAAATTTGCAAAAATCGTTTCTAAGGGACATCTTACCTATCAAAATACGCACAAAAACGCATTTAAATCGGTTTTAGTTTCTGTATGCGATAGCTGGTGATGCCTCTTGAATCAATCAGCATATACATTAGTGAATATTCCGTTCGTACCAAGCGTTTTGAACATAGACATTATAAATAAAACGAGTTTTCAGTCGAATTATAAACGTCATTAACGTTCATTACAACAATTATAATTTAAGATGTACTGTATTATATTCTATGCACTGCGGCTTTAAAGGATTGTTGTCTTTTAATTGGCGGAAGGGCAAGGGGGGTAATCAATCACTAGAAGAATCATTTTTTAAGTAGGGTTACATACCTTCGCAGTGGTCTGCGATCGCTGAGTGGTTTGTAGTTCATTTCGACTGAAAGGCCACATTTATTGTAAGTAACACATTTGTTTTCTCGGGAAATAGTTTGAAACATGTATTATATTAAATGCAGCAAAATGCTTTTGTCATAAAGTCAAATATGATTTATAACTGCAAGACAAACGTTTCTTATCATAAATTGTCTTCAAATTATACAAGCACTACATGTACGTCCAAAACAGAAAGAATAT
Organism: Congeria kusceri; assembly: GCA_027627225.1. Taxonomy (NCBI): domain Eukaryota; kingdom Metazoa; phylum Mollusca; class Bivalvia; order Myida; family Dreissenidae; genus Congeria; species Congeria kusceri. Next base: position 377,057 of record JAPFQT010000169.1, read on the forward strand.
TTTAGAAGAGGTAATTATCACCGCACATGCATGCAGTTTCTAGAATTTAAAATGCTAGTGACACATTTAAATATTAAACAATATATGTAATACATGTTTATCGGGAGGAAAGAAATAATTTTTTTGAGTTCATGTTGAGTACCAGTACACGTAGATTTAGTTAAAATAAATTACAATATTGTGATTTTTGTTTATTTCGTCTTTATTCTCATAAATTTATTTCAATTCTGATTTGTTGTGTACTCATTTTTTTTTTATAGTGCACTGTGATGTTTTGTTTTTGCGATGTTTTCACAGAGGACATATTGATCATATGTGTACATACACAGATTCTAACGTGACACATGCAGTTTTCTATAGACAAAGAACAAACTACACCGTTGTTAAACTACCAATAAACAACCCCCGAAAATAGTTCCGGATCTGCAAAATATAGTTTAATTCGCGTTGTAATTGCAGAAAATGTTGTCAGGTAATGTTGAAATCGAAATAATATTCACACTGTCGTTGTTAACGCCCTTGTGGTTTCATTCATACGCATCAGAACTCCAAATCGTTATTAGCCGATTAACAACTCTAAAACGAACAGTTTTTCTTAAACAAAATAATGCATTATGCTTTGCATTATGTAAAGTATTATTATCATAATTAATCTACAGGGGTGATTCAAAGATTTTACTTGAATTTAGTAAAAAGTTTATTGTTATAATATGCAAAATGTAAACGAACGTTTAAACGCTGGACCGCCTGTTTTATGACTTTTCATGTCTTGGTCGGTACTATTGACTTTAAATACTCATTCATAATCCATATACGTCTGATTTCCTAGCCATATTACATTTTCTCGTGATTACCTCAAACTGATAAGAGTTTGATGGTGATTACATAAATACATAAATATTAGATCTACCGATGTTTCAGAGATATGGCAGGGGAGATAATCTAATACTGGACAAATAAATTATAAAGTAGGCTTACTTACAAAACTATTGTCGAAGGTCTGTGCTTTCTAAATGTTACGTGGCACATCATTTTAAATCATAATACAATTATAACGATACAATAATGAAGTTTTCGCTTTTATAATTGTTACCCTTGTCCACTGTGGGCTGACGTGCGTAAACTAAGTGTTTCTCAAAGACAGCACGTGTATGTTCCTCAATGAAAGCGTGTCAACGTTCCTTTAAGTTGACCACATAGTGGGTACAATTTTATGTATTTCTTGGACTTTTGTAATTGTCATGGAGATCAAATAACATGTACCCGATGGTAAGTGTTATTTTCTGTAATACAACGCCTCATGTTGTTATACTGTATGTTTATGCCATGGAAAAATGCGTTTCGTGTTTTCTTGCAACATTTCATCTACAAACTAACTGTACAAAGACAACAAAGGTTAATATTAGTAATTTCTTGAATAAATAGGTTGATTTGGAAATAATACGCGTTTTTCTCTATTTCTGAAAATAAAAAACATACATTTTACGGATTGTTTTCGCAGTTTATTGTGAGTGCGTGTCGCACAGAGATTGTGTATGTTTTCCAACGAAATCAAATTTAGTGTGTGTGTTTATCAACGAAATCGTGTTAAAATTCAGGAAATGAACCACGCTGTATGTCTTAATTTTCGTAAAGAAACATTCACTTGCTGTCTTTGAGAAACACATTGATGTACAAGCGTCAGCCCCCAGTGTTGTCACGCTCGTCGGTTTAAGTGTTACAGGGTGTTTGTTGCTGAAGGCATAATGATAACTTGACATTGCGTACTTGACATTCCGTACTTGACATTGCGAAGTAAGTCATTAATAATTAATATATTATATAACGTAATTCAAACCGAAACTAGAAAGCTCCCGTATAGCGCAAACATCCGCCAATGTAGTGAAAATACCCAGAATGCGATGCGTACACATATCATGGTTAATGGGCGTAGCCCGTATTCACAAAAAGTTGGGTCTTGAGTTTATTACTTCCACTCAAGGAGAACAACTGATCACTGAAAAACATCAAATGGAGTAGGTTACCTACCTTGGCGGATGTGTGCGCTATACGGGAGCTTTCTAGTTTCGGTTTTAATAACATTATATAGGATATATTAATTATGAATGACTAACTTCGTAATGTCAAGTACGCAATAACCATGATCACTTTTTAGCGGTTTCAATTACAGCATTTTATTTTGGCTGTAAGCTTTAAATCTTTATTATCAAGTGAGTAGATCTATAAAGTTATTATAAAGTTTGTATACAGTTATTATGAAGTTTAAAGTTTGTATAAAGTTATTATAAAGTTTGTATAAAGTTATTATAAAGTTTGTATAAAGTTTTATAAAGTTTGTATAAAGTTTGTATACAGTTATTATAAAGTGTGTATAAAGTTATCATATAGTTTGTATAACGTTTTTATGTAACTTATTATAAGTTACTTTGCGACTACAACAATTTCTATGTAATTTACGATTATGTTGAGCTAGAAGAACAAAATCAACTTGAACGGATTTAACGGATAGGTAAAAGGGGCGTATAGACGGCTGAAACGGTATAATATTTTCAAAATAACATTATATTTTATGAAGAGTTTATTAAATGAATGCTTAACACATGGGTCTCGTTTTTATAAACAAACAGTAAAATATTGTATTTTTTTTTTTAATTAGGAAAAGTTGTCACCGTGACACTTTTCGCGGGCGCGGGAAAAATAATAGTAGTAGTGAAATCGATATGAATAAAATGTACATGAAGTACCGCTAGGTGACAACTTTTTATAATTATAAAGAAAATAGAGAAAAACGCGTATTATTTCCAAATCAACCAATTTATTCAAGAAATTACTAATATTAACCTTTGTTGTCTTTGTACAGTTAGTTTGTAGATGAAATGTTGCAAGAAAACACGAAACGCATATTTTCATGGCATAAGCATACAGTATAACAACATGAGGCGTTTTAGAAACATTTAGAAAGCACAGATCTTCGACAATAGTTTTGTAAGTAAGCCCACTTTATTATGTATTTGTCCAGTATTAGATTATCTCCCCTGCCATATCTCTCAAACATCAGTAGATCTAATATTTATGCATTTTATACCCTGATGAAGATTATTAAAGTCGAAGACGCGTATTAAGTCATAAGTAATAAAGTAATCCATTAAGACATACCTGGATCTATACGGTGATCCGAATCACCATCAAACTCTTATCAGTTTGAGGTAATCATGAGAAAATGTAATATGACTAGGGAATCAGACGTATATGGATTATGAATGCGTAATTAAAGTCAATAGTACAGTCCTTGGCACCCGTCTTATTAAACATCGTAGAGCATTTTTACATTACGATACAATTTTTTAAGAAACAAAAATGCTAAGCGCCAACATCTTTGATTACTTTATTTCAGTAATTTAATTCATTTCCTTGGTATCTTTCACTTGTCCTTTATTTCAGGAACATACTGATAATAAATGTCTATTTTTCTGAAACTAAAAAATTCAGTCTTAACTTAAACTTGTCGTAAGATCTTTCATCAGACAGGAAAAGTCATAAAACAGGCATCCAGCGTTTAAACGTTCATTTACATTTTACATATAATAAAAATAAATGTAAATACTAAATTGAAGTAACATCTTTGAATTGCCCCTGTAGATTAATTATGATAATTATACTGTTCATAATGCAAAGCATAATGAAATGTTTTGTTTAAGAAATGCTGTTCGTTTTAGAGTTGTTAATCGGCTAATAACGATTTGGAGTTCTGATGCGTTTGAATGAAACCACAAGGGCGTTAACACCGACAGTGTGAACATTATTTTGATTCCAACATTACCTGATAACATTTTCTGCAATTACAACGCGAATTAAACTATATTTTGCAGTTCCGGTACTATTTTTGGGGTTGTTTATTGGTAGTTTAACAACGGTGTATTTTGTTCTTTGTCTATAGAAAACTGCGTGTGTCACGTTCGAATCTTTGTATGTACACATATGATCAATATGTCCTCTGTTAAATTATCGCATGAACAAAATATCACAGTGCACTATCAAAAAATTGCAATCGATATGGGTAACCTGAATTTATAAAATGAGTACACAACAAATCAGAATTGATATACATTTTTGGGAATTGAGACGAAATAAACATAAATCACATATATGTAATTTATTTTAACTAAATCTACGTGTACTTGTACTCAACATGTACTCAAAAAATAATTTCTTTCTTCCCGATAAACACGTATTACATATATTATTTAATATTTAAGTGTGTCAGTAGCATTTTAAATTCTAGAAACTGCATGCATGTGCGGTGATAATTACCTCTTCCAAAATATTCCTTCTGTTTTGGATGTACATGTAGAGCTTTGTAATTTTAAGACAATTTATTTTGAGAAACGTTTGTCGTGCAGTTCTACACATGTATATCACATTTGACTTAAAAACATTAAGCATTTTGCTGCATTTAAAATAATAAGTGTGAAAACTGTTTTGCCGAGAACAAAAAAATGTGTTACTTACAATAAATGTGGCTTTAAAGTCGAAATGAACTACAAACCACTCGGCGATCGCAGACCTCTGCGAAGGTATGTAACCCTACTTAAAAATGAATTTTCCAGCAATCGATCACCTCCCTTGCCCTTCCGCCAAATAAAAGACAATACTCCTTTAAAGCCGCAGTCCATAGAATATAATTCAATACATCTTAAATTGGCATTGGTCCTAATGAACGTTAATGACGTTTATTCCACTGAAAACTCGTCCTTATTTACGAAAGGCATTTTATAATGTCTATGTTCAAAACGCTTGGTACGAACGGAATTTACACTAATGTACATGCTGTTTTATTCCAGAGGCATCACCAGCTATCGCATACAGAAACTAAAACCGGTATCAATGCGTTTGTGTTTGTATTTTGATCGGTAAAATGTCCATTAGAAACGATTTTTGCAAAGTTTTATTTTATCTACAAATTTCTGGACTGCTGCTTTAAAAAATAATGAATCCAGAAGGTGATCCGCTTCACCAGATAGACAAACCGCTTAGCGATGTGTTATTAAATTAATTTAAATTTCATTCATTATACCGAGCACTCCAAAAAAGTTTTTTAACGATACGCGCAAGAAATTATTTCATATACACTCACGAATGGAAAACCGGGGCGATAGAGTAATATTAAATCAAAATTGATTCAAACTAATGATTTTTATCACACCATCAGCAGAGTAAAATAAACTGAATTGAAATTATTTACAAGCTTTATTCTTATGTTTATTTGACTTGGAAGCACAATACAAAAATTGGCGACGACTGAATCAACACACCGAAGGTAAAATAAACTGCATTGCAAACTGTATTCTGTATACAGCGCTATATTCTTATTTGACTTTAAAGTCCAATATGACATAGTCTGAGAAGATTTGTTGATTTCGGTGTAAGATCGTATTTTGTTTCACGAGTGTTCATATAAAATTATATTTTCTATGATCACGAGTGATATAAGATCGTATTTTATTTCCCGAGTGTTCATAGATATTTTCTGTAATCACGAGTGAAATAAAATACGATCTTAAATATAAAAATTTTCTTTTTATATTTTATGCTTTTTTTCCAGGGTTTATATATACTTTAACTGCTTATCTTATAGCGTTAAATTGGAAAATCTTGCGGGACTCATAAAGCTATGACGTCAAAATAATGACGTCATTTCACAATTTTAAGTGCGTCATCGTTGACGGTCCCTTTCATAAACTGTATTAAATCTGTTTTCAAATAGCGAATTACAAGTTTTATTTCACTTATATTTCCCTTTAAATTACTGGAAAGCATATAAAATAAATTCCTATGGGCAACAATAAGAGCATTGGCAGATGGACAGTCATAACTGACGAGCGGATTCAACACGCCGCACTGAGGTAAAATAAACTGCATTGCATCTGTATATTGTATACAATGCTTTATTTCTATGTTGATTTGACTTTGAAAACCAGTATTTCTTTGCACTGGCCAACAATTAGCTTATTGTTAGATGGACTGTACAAGAGAGAAGATGGCTGCGTCAGCCCACCATCAGCAGCGGCCACTGTTGTCACTTTCTTCCGACCTTCATAGTCTGCTTGTATGATATTGTTTGACCCCTCGGCACACACGAGGACCTGACCAATACAGGTCACGTGAACGGATGTGGGTAGCTGCATTTCTGGATCAGTAAAGGTCGACAGAAGCGTTCCGTCTTTTGCTAACGTCAGAAGTCTGCTGCCGGCGGCGTCGGTGACGTAAATACGGCTGCCGTCAAGGGCAACTGCGCATCGATAGACTGTGAAATATATGTAAATTATAATAAGCATAACATCTTTTGAACTGTTGGAAGTTAAAAAAGGGGAGATAACTTTACATAACCCGATACGGGCAACAGGAGGTGACTTATTTTAAGCAAAGTTACGAAAACTGGTACCTCAATAGATTGTGAAAATTAAAATTAAAACTTTTTTTTAAAGATAGTTATATAGGACTATATCAACACAAGACAGTGAATATAAATTACAATTAATAACATATTGCCAACCGAGTGTTGGCCTAGATAAATATAATCAGAAAGAGTGTCAACCATTTATTTGATTGAACGTCGGTTAATAAGTGTTTGACATATTTTATCAAGATTACGTCTAGCAACTTAGTTTAAAACAATTAATTAAAGTTTATGTCAGTTTTCTTAAATTGTTCGTCTTTATTTGACAGAACATGTGTTTTAAACTGACGGATTTTGCCTTTTTTCAGGCTACATACGATTGCATTAGCGCATGTTAATTTGGTCTAGGCCAGAGTTTTTTAAATTTATTAATTCTCGGACATTTTTTGAAAAATGTCCGGTTGGAGGAGGGAAAATATAAAAATCAAAATTAAAAAACAACAACACAGACTTGAGTACATTAATGACTAGAATTTCATAAATGGAAATGGGTAGTGATATTAAAATATTAATGAATTATTACAAGCAGTTACAAAAATCATATTACAAAACATTAACTTAATCACTGCTTGATCACCATGACATTAATACCAATGATAATAACATTAAAAGGCAGCGTTTATCATAGAAAAACTACTGTTAAAATATGCTCACACTTATATACAGTAGGCCAGGTATCGCTGGACAGTGGCCATATTATATGCTACACAACATATTTATTGAAGTGAAAACTAACAAAATATATCTTATTACAATCAATATACACCAATGAAATGTGTTAATTATAATATTGATATACAATTATAAATATGTATTTTATACAATGATTTTATGATCTTAATTTATTTTACTGAGTATTTTCTTCTGACTTGAAGTGTTGCATGATGCATAAAATAACTGAGCGCTTATCATAAGAATCCTACAGTGATATACAGTCAGTGACTGAGTCACAATGCATGTTACATAAAATTTAGTCATTTCTTCAGAGTTTTATTTTTGCATTCCGTGTAACAGGTTGAAATCCTATCACAAGGTAAATTTTACGATATCGGGTACATTTACAAATTATTTTTTATTTTTTGCTTTTGGGAAAATCTCGGGTCGGCAGATCCGAGAACCTAGAAAAAAAACACTCTCGCCGTACTTTATAAGAAAACGGTTAAGTGGGACCATGACACTAAATAGCGAAACGACCTTGAGAGGGGCGTATCGACGGCTAATACGGTATATTTTCAAAAATAAAATATCATTTTATGAAGTATACATTCGATGATAACTTCTTGTTTTCTTATATAAAAAAATATTAAAATATATTTATAATGATAAAAAAGGTTGTCACCGTGACATTTTTCGCGGGCGCAGGAATGTTTGTAGTAGTAGTAAAGTCAATATGAATGAAATGTACATGAATTACCGCTACACGCATGCGCACTATTGATGAATGTAGTCCAGCGTGGGAAAGTTTCCACTGAAGTGCGGGATTTTGTAGGTGTGAGTTCGAATTCTGCTGGAACCGTTTATAAAAAAAGTTTTTGACGTTGTATATATTTTTTCTTAATGATTCCATCAATATATTATTGCTACTAGAAAAATAAAATTTTGAACAATGGGAATATGTCCTGTTTTCATACGTGTCTATATTTATGGAAAGTACCGTCGACATGCACCTTTAATGAATAACTACCACGTCAATGTTCAAAGATCTCGAATAAAAAAATAATTGTTTTCGGGGAAAATAGGTTTAAACGTTACACCAACCGATAGATTTGTGAAAGTACACTCAGTCAAAAGTACATTTATCGATCGCTATATATAACATGACAAACTACCTTTACCTTTCGACACCTCTTCGTATAAGGTTTTCACATACTTCCCAGTTAATGTATACAGGTACAGCGCGCTTCCTGAAGTGACGTAAAGGTCAAGGTCATTCCTCGCTATGCCAATACACCTGTGCTTAAGGGGATACCTCTCCCTAGCAGACAACAGTCCCTTGCTCACATTTATTACGTGAAGCTCGTGAACATTTTCTCTGTTTTCACTCACGCATGCCATCACGTGATAAGAGTCGAGTTGGAGCAAATCATGGACGTATGCCGGTAAGGCGTGGCAGCTTACAATTTTATAATTATCGTCCAGAAGTTTTATTTTCTTATTTGCATAGTCAGCAACGACGATCTGTCCATCGGAGAGTTCACATACTGCAATCACGGTTGGATCATTAAAATCACTTTCTATTCTAACATCGTAGTCTTCACCGCCTTGAATGCGGAGAAGCTTATCTGGAATAATTGTATTAAACATTCCAAAAACTGTTATATGGCTCATAAATTGAACAATATCAGCGTTCCTTTTAAATAAAATACTGAAAGAGCCTTTCGAGGTAAGTTCATTAGCCAATTCTCCCGCCTTTGTAATCGCTTCCTTGGATTTCTTATCAGCTATAAATGCCAAGCGGCGGCTCTTCCGTCCAATATCAACTATTGCTTTATCCAGTCGGTCTAATTCATCACTCACCTGTGTACATTGGACTACATCCTTTTGTATTGACAGATTCAAGTCTTGAGCGCGTGTGCTTAGTTCTTTAACTGCAACGTTTTCCAATTTATCTAATGCATCGTTGATTTCTTTCCGAAAAGCAAGTATTTCATTTAGTTGTTTCTCACACGCAACATCAATATCATTTATATTTTTGTCTTTGCCATTCTTCAACAAATGTATACTTTTACCAAGCTCCCTTATTTGTTCAAGGCTTTCCTTCACATTGTCTAGTACTTGTTCATCGCACTCGTCAGTTAAAGGGATAATATTTGTACAGTTTCTGCAATAAAAATGACATTACACTGTTATCGTGAAATCACTAGAAATCACTAGGAATCACTAAAAATCACTAGAAATCACTAGAAATCACTAGAAATCACACGGCAAAGACAGATCTCCGCCAAGATAGACACATCTACCAGACAACTGAATTTTCCAGTGACAGGTTACAAACCCGTACCCTATATCCAGATAGCAAATATTCCTTTAAAGGATTCATGGATTTGCTTCGGACGGTTCTAGGATCACCATCCAAATAAAAAATCATTGTTCATTAACGAAATAATTTTTCGATTTATGGTTGGTTATCGGCAAATAAACAACGATTTGGAGTTCTAATGCGTATGAATTACACCACGAGGGCGTTATCCCGAGTTGTTTAATAGCCACGCACCAGAAAGACCACGAGTTGTTTATTGGCTGATAAACAACGATAATGCGATTATTATTTCGATTCTAACATGATTTGACATATATTTTTGCAATTGTAATTGGAACCACTTTTTACTATGCTTCGGTCAGAATCGGGACTTCTTTTTGCGTTGTTTATTGGGTAGTTTAACAACGATAATTTTATGTTTTGTCTATAGAAAAATGAGAGAGTATCATTTTAGAATGTCACATTTTCACCATGTTAACTTTTAATACTTATTCATATTATGGTCAACTATATAAGCTAACTATAATGCGTTTATTTTGGAATCGTATTACGATTTGGAAAGATAATATACCTTAAAATCCTTTCATTGTTTCACAACAAATATATTGTTTATCGGTTCACGACCTGCACTATATATGTAGCAATTCTAGAGAATAAAAGAATCCTGGTGATTAATATAAAAAAAATAGCATGCACATATAGTCGTAAGTATGCATTTTGCAACAATCATGAACATAAATATAAATGAGGCGTGTCGTGGGAAAACCGGGCTTCATGCAAGTGCGTAGTGTCGTTCCGGATCAGCCTGTGTAGTCCGCACAGGCTGATCCGTAACAGCACTTTCCGCTTTTATGGTATTTTCTGTGTTTTAAAGAAGTCTCTGCACAGGCTGATCCGGGACGACACTTTACGCACTTGCATTAAGCTCGGGTTTCCCACGACATGCAACAAATGTTTTTACAACATTTGAACATTAATCGAATACGAGTAACATTCATACTTACTTATGATGCGAAGAAAGACAACTCTTACAACAAATTTGATCGTGGTCACTACAGGCGGTGGTTATCTTTTCATTGGGATGTTTTTTGCATTTCTCCAGATATTCCGTAGTTAATTCGGGAATCGGCCACTCTGACGTTTTGGTATGTCCGAACACTATGTGATCTTTATAATTAGTTTTGTGTTTTGTTGCACATGTTAAACATAAACATTTCGAGCAGTCTTTGCAATACGACTTAGCCTCTTTTTCGATGCCATTTTCTTCGCAAACTGAGCAGCCGTATTGATTCATGTTAGAAAACGTTTCGCGCGAATGTTACTACAACAGCAAAGTTTAAAGTGTGTATGTACGATCTTTCAGCAGACGTAGTGGAATAAATAAAAAAAATCAAATAACGTTGTCAGCCATACTTTTCGACTTAAAATGAAAGTTAAGTTAAATAGAACCACTGTTGTAAAACGAACAGTTTGTAAACGTGTTTTTTAAACACACAATAGTTTTCGACTGTACAGCCAAAAATGCAAATACGCTTACTCTATAGATGTTTTAGGTTACGCATCACTAATAAACGAAGCACATGTGTTTGTTCATTTATTCGAAAATTTATTGTTTACTTCGTTATGTTTATGTTTGTTTCTAGTATATTGTAAGTTATTGTATCACTTGCACTTGCTAATTTTGAAATAATTGATACAAAAACATCGTACATACTCACTTTAACGCAATTGGTAGGCAACGCCCTTTTGGTATCCTTTTTGTAACAATGGTCATTGAAATGCTACCTTTATTAGAGAGACTTCCTTATAAGAAATTACAACATATTCTTATTGCAATGTAGTCTTTACTTTCGTCTTTAAAATGTCACTTTTTTCATACATATTATTTTCTGGTTCTGAATATTAGTCATTTGGCAATTTAGCCATAACACTATTCCTTGAATAATTAAATAATATTTTTCCCATTTCTGTTATTAAATTGCATTGAACTAAAGAAAGAGGAAAATGATATATTTCACGTGATGCGACGATGAAATCCAATCTGCCCAAAGTACACGATTGCTGAGTGTTAATCATGTATGTTAAGATAACATAGCCCGATAATATAACCATGTAATTTATTGTTGGTTTAACGTATTCTGGGTTGATGTGAATATTTGACTAGATAAAACGGCAAAAGAATTCAGTTTATTCACTTCCTAAATGATAATATTATATCTGTACACGTGAGCGCGACAGCTAATATAGATACCGTGCCCAATACTATTTAGTACATTTATTGATTAAACTATATTAATCTAATTATGCGAGGTTCCCACTATCACGATTCGCGACACGTAGACTAATCGTGGTGATCCTATCAGATCTTATCAGATCTGAAGGTCAGTCGCGGCCATCGTGTTAATCGTAGTGAAGAGTTGAACGGTTCAACCATTTTCTACGATAAACACAATTAATTGTCAGTCAGGATTATCGTACTAGATCGTATTGCATCGTGACAATGCGTGACAAAATCGTATCTAATCGTGATTCCTAATTGTGGTGATCGCAATCGATCTTGGACATAAGAAACACCGTGCTCTGCTAAGATATGTTGCAGTCGCAAGAAACAAAAGCTTTCCGGGCTGTATTTTTACCCGTCGAGGTCTAGTTGTAGCTCAAATCGTAATCACCCTTGATCGTGATCGTGAAAGAAATCGCGACCACAATCGTATCCTATCTTAACGGAGCGCCTAAATTCGTGATGGACGTATCGGAACACGTTATTGCACGTACCAGTTCGTTCCAATTCGGGGAACTTGATCGTGATGATCGTGTCAGATCGAGACCCAATTATGGTCTCGATCGAAATAATCCCAACGGAACGTGTGCAATCGTATCTGAACTGGAGATCAGACCGTGACAGATCGTGACACCTGTAATCGACAAATCGTTACCAGATCGCATCCGAGCGCAAAACATCGTATCAGAACGTATGAACACGCATCACATGGTATCCAAGCCTGAAATCTCAGAGAAAGACCAACCACGAATGGCCAATCGTTCGACAGTGGGAATATAGCATAACGATATATAGCATAATATAACGATATATAGCATAACTATAGCATATAGTGGGAATATAGCATAACGATTCATTCGAACGTGTGTTAAAAGTTTAAGTCGTTTTTGTTTTCTTAAATAGATGCTGACAATCCTCAAACTAACAACTTAGATACTCACCCATAAAAACATGGATGAATGACTGTGATTATAAAATAACAATACCCACAATACAAATACTGGGACGATACATAGTATTGGGAGCCGAAGTATTTACGATCACAAATAATGTGCTCTATGTAAACCGTGGGATTTTAAAGTTCATACATCTAATTTATTAACTTTCGATGAACTGAAGTGCAAAACAGAAACAAAAAAACATATTTATTATATGCTTTTCAGGGAAATATCGAATTTTATTGGTGAAATATAATTATATATTTTCACTGTTGGAGCAGAGAAAATATAAGATTTTATTTTTTCACTGCAGTGAAAATATAACATAAAACGGACTATCTTTCCATGAATAGCATCGATCTACAAGTAGTGGTTTACAACTCTTTTTGCAAATGTATATACATGTACAGTATGTACATGCATGTGTTTACATAAAACACATGATAAAATTCAACAAAATTATAGTTTTAGCAACAACGACTCACAAAATATGGCACTTTGTTCCCACCGACTAACAAGTGACAGTTTGGATTCATTTATGACGTCATTTTTATGACGTCAGAATACACGAACTTGTGACGTTTAAGCAAATCACGCGCAATTTTATTTATTTATTGTCCAAAAGCATAAAATGAAAAGAAAATTTGTTGATTTTGGTGTAAGATCGTATTTTACTCCACTCATGATCAGAGAAAAAATATATATTTTACTCGTGGCTGCGCCACTCGTGAAAATATCATTTTTTTATGAACACTCGTGAAATAAAATACGATCTTACACCAAAATCAACAAATATTCTCTATATATTGATGCGATTGGATCATAGAAGTTTAGAAAAAATGCAGACAAATAAAATACTGTTTAATAAATCGAAACATAGTTAAAACAGTTCGAAGGTTTAAGAAAGCTACCTCCGTCTCCATATTAACCAACAGGTGCGTACCTAGGCCGATGTTGAGTATGCACACACTAAACAAGCAATCTCAGGGTGACGTCATATTGGCATTTTCTCTTAAAGCCATAAACATTAGAAATAACCAAATGTATACTATATCATTCACATGTTATCAAAAAATACAATACTACATTTATAAATATAAAATATAATACCATATAAATGTATACACTATTGTAAATAAAATACCGGTATAGTGCGTATATAACACCTTAGAACCCTCTTAAGGTCTCGATTTAATATATATGTATATGTTAGTATGCAGCACTTTCTGAGTTCACGAACTCGTTTTTAATTTATACGCACGGGCGTAAAGGGGTCTGGCTAGCTACGCCCCTGACCAACACATTCTTTGACTTAAGGACCTAAGAAATTGGTTTCGTCTTCAAAGTCTGTTAATTTAGATGTTACTTGGTATTTCATTCCTCTTATGGACCGATCCGGGGTTTTGCCACGAGTAGTTGAAACTCCTCCCCAGCTATTGTTAAAGGATTAATTTCCATTCAATCGAAAATCACAAGCATTACCACGTGCTCATTTGAATATCACAAAGATTATGCGCGTGCTTTTTTGTATGAAATAGTTTAACCGCTAAACACGTGATATCCAAGTGCGATGATTGGATAATATTGCAGATTAATTTGAATATGATTGACATTTGTGGAAGCGTCTATTGTAGCATTCTTTATATAGAATGATTTGTCAATGGATACGAGTCACTGGTACATATAGAATACTAGTGTTGATTACAGATAAGTTTATTTAGCGAGGCTTAGAAAATCTAAATCTAAGCCTTGGCGAGTGTATTAGGTTTTCGTGTCGAGAAAATAAACGTATCTGTATTCAACACTTACCTGGTATTCTATAAAGTCCATCATTTTCTGTCTTTATTTTGAAAATAAACAGCAGAAAATCGCTAAATAACGCGAAAAACATCAAATGACGTCACGAAAATAAACATCATGATGTGATTATAATGCGCGTGTTGGCTGTATACAACAAGGTGGAATACAGCTAAGTTTATCCCACGGGGTGTTATTTCGTCAATGCAGGCGTGATGATGGGATAAATAGCATGTGTACAAACGAAGTCCATTCTTTATTCTCAAGACTAAGAATGGACCCAGATGTTACTAACAATCTTTAACGTATGACCAGTTTTCATAATAAGTGCTAAAGTAAAACAAAACGTTTCAGAAACATTAAAATATTATTTTACGATAAATTCTGTCTAGATAAAAGCGACATGACTTGCTGTTAGGCTTTGATTGATAACAATTCATATCAGTCTGCAAAGCGTTCACTTTAATATAAATTATATATTTGGCACACGTTTTAAACATATCCAGATGTTTATAAACTTATTTTATTTGTTACAAGAACTTATAAAACGTCAGCTTCATATGGCGGACGAAAAAACTCTCTTTACTTTATAGGAGGATAATACACCGTTTTGAGGTCGTTCACGTCCGCAGAGGCCAGAAAATCGGTTAAAGCTCGTCTAGTCCAAGGGCCAATGGCCATTTATTTAAAATTCGCGCCCCAAGCTAAAATTGGTTTTAAATGAAAGGTATACATATACTGATTTCAAAAACCAATTTCTTATAAAAAATCCCATTTTACATTGGTCGGAAATCCAAGATGCGCCACCAAGTTGCCCGCCAAAATATTTCATTTTACCCCCATGTTCGCTAAAACACTATTATTGAGCTGTTATTATATCATTTTTGAATATCTTATTAACTGGACTAACTAGCTCGGCTGAACGGGGTCCTGGTAATAAATATTAAAAACTGTAAACAAACAAGTGCGCGATTTTGAGTTACTTGATACTATAAACATATACGATATAATTAGCAAATTGCCTATGTGTTTATTACTCTTGATGTATGTTTGTATGCTATAATAGCGACAATACATCTATTTCGGTCGTTATTGGCGCGAGATTTTACTGAATAATACATATTAATGGCGATAACCGATCGCTTTTTGTTCGTTAACACACCCCTATAACGGACTGAAACCAAATGTTTATGCTGTTATTGTTATTATTATTATTATTATTATTATATTATTATTATTATTATATTATTATTACTAGTATTATATTATTATTATTATTATTGTTATCATTATTATTTATTTATTTATTATTATTTATGTATTTGATTTCTAATTATAAGGCGCTTTATTTCAGACAGGTTAACGATTGCCGATACCACACCGCTTGCTGTTTCAATTTAATATTGAAGTATTTGCCATAATTTCCTCTGGCACCCAAAGCAGAAGCTTAAGGAAACTTAATTTTCATGTTTGTTGGCACTAGATTCCAAAAAGAAATAGAGAATATTTGTACATTTCGGTGTAAGATCGTATTTTATTTCACGAGTGTTCATAGAAAATGATATTTTCACGAGTGGCCCAGCCACAAGTGAAAATATATATTTTCTATGATCACGAGTGAAAAAAAGCACGATCTTGCACCGAAATCAACGAATTTTTATTTTATTTTATGATTTTGGACATTTAAAATAAATAAAATTGCGCGAGCTAAGCTTAAACGTCACAAGTTCGTGTATTCTGACGTCATAAATGATTCCAAAACAGTCACTCGTTAGTATGATGGGAAAACAGTGCCATATTTTGTGAGCCGTTGTTGCTAAATGATAATTTTATGAATTTTATTATGTGTTTTATGTAAACACATGCATGTACATACTGTACATCATATACATTTGTCAAGGGTTGTAAACCACTACTTAAAGATCGATGCTATTTAGGGAAAAATAGTCCGTATTGTGTTCCAACAGTGCAAATAATTTGAATGAATTTTATTATGTGTTTTATGTAAACACATGCATGTACATACTGTACATTATATACATTTGTCAAGGGTTGTAAACCACTACTTAAAGATCGATGCTATTTAGGGAAAAATAGTCCGTATTGTGTTCCAACAGTGCAAATAATTTTTTTTATTTCATCAATAAAATTCGATCTTTCAATGAAAAGCATATAATAAAAATAATTATATAGAGTTTAGAGTTTATTTCAACATACATCGAGGCAATAATGCCCATGAGTACACATGAAGTGCAAATATAACAATCGAAAAGCACGTGTTGATGAACACAAGTAAAACAAGTAAACAATAAATAATATGTCAGGTTAGTGCATCATATAAGGACATGATATTAATACACATCGCTCATAAATCTTGGCATAATTGAACAGCAGCAAAGATAGTATACACTTTCTAACAAAAGTGTCACATAACTAATATATAAACAAGCGAAATAACACTATACTGATAAAGAAATATATTGGAAAAAGAGTGTCGTTTATGAAAAATCATCAATTACAATGGATAAGATTATATTAAGCGTTTGTAACGCATTTCATTTATATTGTGGAAAATACGTGTATCACTTTAACAGCGTTAGCAATTCTCTATTATTATAGTTAGAATGGCCGAGTGGTAAGGGCGACATTCTTTTCTTTTTGATCGGTTAGAGTCCCGGCGAAGGCAAATCTTTTTATTTATCTTTTTCTTAACATAATTTTTTTTTCGATTAGTACAACTGCTTTAAGTTTCGCAGTTAAGGCATTAAATGTCACTTTAAAAAAATACAAAAATCTGTGAACAAATCTCTTTGACATGTTTTGTTAACCGGAGGCCAGACGCTAGTTTTTTCAGTGGATCCGAAACTCTTGCCACCACGTTCTGTCTTGTCAAGTTCCTGGAAATGAAACATTATAATTATCACGCCACTTTAAAAAATCAAAACCAAATTACAACAAGCGAAGACGTCCAAAAACCGGGATCACTGAAAAGCTTTTAGACAGTGCGTCTAGATTTTCAGAATCAAATATAGACAGTGCCTCTAGATTTTCAGAATCAAATTTAGACAGTGCGTCTAGATTTTCAGAATCAAATATAGACAGTGCCTCTAGATTTTCAGAATCAAATATAGACAGTGCCTATAGATTTTTAGAATCAAATATAGACAGTGTCTCTAGATTTTCAGAATCAAATATAGACAGCGCCTCTAGATTTTTAGAATCATATATAGACAGTGCCTGTAGATTTTCAGAATCAAATATAGACAGTGCCTCTAGATTTTCAGAATCAAATATAGACAGCGCCTCTAGATTTTCATAATCAAATATAGACAGTGTCTCTAGATTTTCAGAATCAAATATAGACAGTGTCTCTAGATTTTCAGTATTACATGTACTTATGACGTTATATTTGGCGGTCGTAGATTCAAATCTGCGCTTGTTGTATGGCTTGTTTACACTCTACATGTTTAATTATTTCCTATTTACAATAATTTTTTATATGGAATACTAGGTTAGTGTTGAATACAGATAAGTTTATTTAGCGAGGCTTAGAAAACCTTAACCACGAGCCTTGGAGAGTGATTTAGGTTTTCGTGCCTAGCAAATAAACTTATCTGTATTCAACACTCATCTATTATACTTATTATTATTATACTTATCCCATCATTTTGTGTCTTTATTTTGAAAATAAACGAAAGAAAATCACTGAATAACACGAAAAAAAAACATCAAATGACCTCACGAAAATAAACAAAAGGACATCATTATAATGCGCACGTTTGCTGCATTCAACAAGGTGGAATACAGCTAAGTTTATCCCACGGGGTGTTATTTCGTCAATGCAGGCTTGATGATGTGATAAAATTAAATATCATGTTGCTGTATTCAAATCGTTTTGAATATAGTTCTTAACATGAATATAAGATTGATCGATGCGTCTTGTGTATGGCTGTGGTCTATCTAGAGAGGCTATGTTGGATAATAATTTCACAAACTATATTTTTCACACACATGGGAAGAATAGGATCTCATTTGACACAATTTTAAGCGCGAAGAATACCAGCTATTTCAAAAGCTTACAACTGAACTTAAGATCGTTTCATATCGATAACAACTTATATCAAAGTCATCACAACACATAATACTAATATCAGAATGAAGGCCTAACAATCAATGGGTCAGGCAAATTAACAGTGTGTACGTACGATGTTAGCAAATATTTAAAATTATACACAATTTGCAAATTCAAGATACAAAATAAGCTGAAATAAGGAAGAGATATATATATAGAATAACATAGGAAACACAAACTTAACATGCGCTCTATTTAGACCTTTGACCTCAAAGTATGACCTTGACCTTTACGGTGTTTGCGCAAGACACACCGCCTCTCTTATAGGTTAACATTTGTGCCAAGTTGTTTTGAAATCCATCAATGCATTGGGGAGTTAGACCACGGAGAAGAGCTATTTTGACAAACAAATATATCGATGAGGTATTTATTTTATGCTAATTATTATCAATTGTTTTAACGTAATAGCTTTTAGTTCGTTATAAGATGTTAACATATGACATTTAAGATTCTTCTTTACGGTTATCATACCTTAACTTCCACAAGTTCTGGCAGATAGATTCGCTCGCAGATTAACTGGGCTATACGATCACCCGCTTTCACTGTCAATACAAAGTTTCATTAACAATCCAGGGTTGAAAATTGCGAAAATTAAGCGGTTGTATAATTATAAGTGCTGTATTTTCTATTATGCTAATGCAACACTTTACTGCAATACATGTTGTTGTTGTTGTTGTTATTTATGTTGTTGCTGATAAGGTAACGAATTAGCTGTTACAGTGTGTATGTACGATCTTTAATATCAATTATTTTCAAAATAAGCAGATACAAGTGTGACAATAAAACTCAAAAACAAACGGAAAAACAGAAAAATAACGAAGGAAACGCTACAATAGGGAATAAATCAACAACCACTAGTGTCGAGATTTTTTTGAATCATTTATCAGTAAAGTGTAACCTTAAACAAACTGTCAAGTCATCGTATATACATGCATTTGAGTTTCCGTATGTACACACGAAAACTATTTGGTAATTAAAAACTAGCTTATTGTGCGTTTAAAGTATATGGTTGTTCTTATTAACTTTATTGGGTTAATTATAGTTATGTCACTATATCTGTTGTACGATCGTACATAGACATTTTAAAAGTATAAACAATATTTAGTCACTGTTTCTTCATTGTTCTAAAACACACAGCATCGATTGACATGAAGCTTTGGCCATAGACTTCCTCTAATGCGTGCTGCATGTAGCTCGACAAAAAACAAACTCTTCTTCAGAGAGATGTTGGTATGCGAAGGATTCGTTGGATGATCTGGTTTTGGTTTTGCGAGACACTGTCGTAGTCAAGGCTGAGTTGGTAGAAGATTCCAAATACACGGGCGAAAGGAGGAGTTGCGTATTGATAGACGGTACAGTACGTTATGTTTCTGTTGCTACCATTAATGTTGAGACTCCGTATTTTTCAGGCCGAGTTGAAGCACTTGGCATGACCTGATAATCAGAAACATAAGCTATGTAGATAAGAACAACAAAGAAGCAAACGTAGAACTTGGTAGTGTTGTGCAGACAAGAGCACAGAAGGCGGCTGAGAAGGCGAAGCCAAATACATTAAAAACCCATCCGGAAATAGGCGACGTGACCGTAAGTGACCTCAAAGAGGGACAGAAAAGCGAAAAGACTCTTGCAACAGCACGCAAAATGGTGACCACTGCGGACAAGAAAATATCAAAGAACGGTGGAGAGCACTGGTATGAAGAAAGGGCAGGTCTAATATACCGTCACTTCAGGTCACCAAAGATCGACAAAGGAAAGAACTTTGACCAGCTGGTTGTACCAAAGGCGTATCGAGAACATGTTATGCGAATCGCACATGATGCATTGATGGCAGGCCATTTAGGTGTACGAAAAACTACGGCAAAGATCATGTCACGATTCTTCTTGCCAGGGATGCAGGGATACATATCAAGGTACTGCAGTTCTTGCGATCTAAGCCAAAAGACATACCCCAAGGGGAAAATTAGCAAGATACCGATTGGGAAAATGTCAATCATAAAGACACCCTTCAAAAGAGTAGCGATTGACCTAGTGGGACCCATTGAGCCAGCGACATCGAGTGGCAAGAGATACATTCTTACAATTGTGGATTATGCGTCAAGGTATCCAGAAGCAGTACCACTGAAACGAATTGATACAGAGACAGTGGCTGATGCTTTGATGGAATGTTTAGTAGAGTTGGGTTTCTCGAAGAAATACTCTCTGACAGAGGCACACAATTCACCATTGACCTGATAACAGAGATAACTAGATTAATCTCAGTGAAACAAATCATGACCACTCCATACAATCCTGCATGCAATGGGTTAGTAGAACGTTTTAATGGGACTCTCAAAACCATGTTGAAGATGTGTGCAGAACAGCCCAAAGACAGGGATAGATATATAGGCCCTCTGCTTTTTGCATATAGAGAGGCTCCACCAGGGAGTCTGGGATTCTCAGGTTTCGAGTTGTTGAATGGACGATCGGTACGCGGCCCCATGACAATTTTGAAAGAGTTATGGACTACAGAAAGTCACGTCGACAAGACGCAGACGACATATCAGTATGTTCTGGATCTGCAAAACAAACTTGACGAAACAATCAAGCCAGCACACAAAGCACTGAAGGTGAATCAACAGAGGTATAAACGGTACGTAGACGCTGGGAGGAAGGAGAAAGCTTTGCATACGGGGCGAAAGGTACTTGTTCTATTGCCAACTGACAACAACAAACTCTTGATGCAATTTAAGGGTCCTTACACCATCAATGAGAAACTGAACATTTACGATTACATGCATGTGTGTATCAAGTAGATATATATAAATAGTTTAGATGTAAAGGTATTTGTGTTAATGAATGTGATCCCTATACATTTCTGGTCCAAAATAACCTCTGTTGCATTCTGGAGTCTGGAGTGATTAATCACCCCTGCTCTATTGCGTGACAAGATCAAGTACCTCTACGCACATGTGCACAATTGGTAAGTGTAGTATAGCGTAGGAAAGTTTCCACTGAAGTGCGCGATTGCGTTCGAATCCTGCTGAAACCGTGTATCGAATAAATCATTTTTGGCGTTGTATATATTTTTTTTTTATGATTTCATCAGTATATTATTACTACTAGAAAAATAGGTAAACAATGAGAATATGTGTTGTTTTAATACGTTCCTCTATTTATGGAAAATAAATCGATATGCCCCTATAATAAAACGCGGAGAATTTCTTCTACAAATATAAGGGCGATAATTATCATCCAAATTGCAGACATATGTCTATAAAACTTTTTAGGTTAAAGATGCAAAATCTACTTTATATCGTCGCGGTCTTACAGAGTGAAATAAAACCTGGTCGAATCAGGATTCCGTTGATAATTGATTTTTAAAGACACTAGATCATATATAGCTCTTCTACTTCACTGATGCGAATGGTATCATGCAATCTTATTAATTTGAAATTTCAACGGAATACGGTTTAGATACATTCATTACTGATTCTTGGTAACTGTGTATTAAATATAATTTTTTAGACTGTTGGTGGATGCCAACGGTCTTTTGAGAGGGTAATTTCCAAAACAGGTATCGTGCAAAACTACTTCTTTTCTTTGCAGGCTATTAGTCAGTAAATCGAAACCAGAAAGTGTCCTTCTTCAAAACAACCAAATTTTACACCCGTTTTATTACATTTTAATTATTTAAACATAATGTATGTAATACGTATTATAAGGTGCATATCATTTGATTTATTACAATTACACTTTGTACAACGGTCAATTTATTAAAAACATTACTTGTATGTAACCGAAATATTCACCTGGGTGTCCTGGAATAAGACCAGCAAATTAATGCGCTTCATCGGTTATTTTTGTCTCGTTGTGAAAGTGTTTTTTATTCTTACTTATTCTCATTCTGAATATTTTAACAACTGACCGCATTTTACAAATTCTAAACAGTACTATGGAAAATCGAGAGCTTGCATCGTATGACCTGCTTTTACTAAGTAGGCTACGAACAAATATCTATAAATAAACATGTTTATTTATAGATCTTAGGCTACGAAGCACTAACAATCGGTGAGCCTAACTACTACGCTTCATCGGTTATTCTGACCCGTTGCAGATTGACTTGTTAACTGGCATGTATATTATTCCGTTTGCATAAGATAATTAGCTCGAAAAAACATATTTGTTTGCTATTTACAAATTAGTTTTTATTATGATGTCGTATACTATAGAATAAGAAGTCACATTATAAATGTTAAAGGTGGGAATTGAACTTCATTCGAACAAATGTTATTTGTTTCCTTTTTAGCAAAAATGCACTCATGATTCACATGCTTTTAGTTTCTTTTGTCGCTAACAGTCTTTCAACGCTATCAGCGTTTTGATTATAACGCGCACTAGTAAAAACGTAACAAGCAAATAATTTATCTGAAGTGCACGTGTATTGAAACAAAACCACATATTTAAAGATATATTTGAGGCGTGTCGTGGGAAAACCGGGCTTAATGCACGTGTCGTCCCGGATTAGCCTGTGCTGTCCACACGCGCTAATCCGGGACGACACGTTCCTACAGTGGATTTATGTTTAGAAGAGACTTCCTTGAAACAGAAAATACCATAAAAGCGGTAAGTGTCTTCCCGGATTAGCCTGTGCGGATTGCACAGGCTATTCCGGAACGACACTTTACGCACATGCATTAAGCCCGGTTTTCCCACGACACGCCTCATTTTATAATTACAATTACACAACACGTTTTGTAAACATGTTTTTGCTTTTGTGCGTCGAAGCACTTACAGTTTGTTCTACAATTTCCGCGAATATTCGAGAACTATTTTCAAAACGTTAGGCTCCGCCCATAAGTTATTGCAGAATAATCTATACCTGATTTTCTTCTTTGTCTGTGAAAAAAAATAGCCGCTCGCAGTGTTAGAATTTACAACATACTATGACAGAAAATTGTCATTCTTAAATATACCTTTCCTACACATATATTGTCGGTGAACTAAAAATAGTGTATATAACGCTAGTATAGTAAAACGTTCTTGCTCGCATTCGTGAAAATTATAAAGGATTGTTTGTTCGACGTCCATACTTGAACATAACATTTATGTACTATCTTGAATATAATCATTCACAATGGCTTAACCATATCACATTTAAATGTATACTGCAGTTGAACTAAAATGTGATAGTACGTATTATTGTATGTTTATAAGACATAAACACGTTGTTGGTTTCCGCTTAACCCTCCCCCTTCTATTTTTTCCACCGACCTTAAAAGTTGTTTTGCCTATCAATCATTAACTTTTCTAATTTTCGGGAAAGAAGAGCAGTTTTTGTTTATATTATACGTTTCTTGCCAGACATCTCCTTTTCTATGACTATATTTATAATAAAGGTACAGTTTCTCTGTTGGGAGGCGTTTAAACATTTTACATACAGTCCAATATACTTAAACTGTGTGGTGAATATGCAGCGAAGAAAAACAAATTATCTCCCGTCCTGGTTTTTTGGAGATGTAAACGGAAACCAACTATTTATAATTGTGTTTGGCCCAATTGTTAAAAATTGTATGACACATACATATGTTTACTACGTATCGTCGCGTATTTATTGTGCTTACTTCCATGACATATTTGAAGGGAATGTAACTCTAAAAGAAAACCTCCCATGGAGGCACACGTTCCGTGCGAACTTTACACTGCAAAAGTGAACGTTATAGACAATTTAACTGAGTATAATCAAAGATCGGTGCATAAACATACATACATGAATGTCGCAATAACTGTACTGCATTGCTTACCAACCAGTGGTTTTAACCGTCTGCACAAGTTTATAACCAGTACTATGTTATACTACGATTGACAAGAGAGAACAGGGAGAGATCGTAAAGTGAACTTAAATTCGTCGCCATAAATATTTTTGAGCTTAAAGTATGTTTTGCAGCCTTACAATATGCATATTTGCTCCAGAAGTGTCAAACTTGGCTATTGTGTAAGAGTAAGGCTAAACTGCATATCGATAGTCATAAAATTGTATAAAATTGTCTTCAAACTATTTAAAATGCGAACAAATGTTGTGAGATTTACAAGTACACAACACACCTGCACACACTGTATCTTCAATAACTCTTTTTACATAAAACGTTATTGTCTTGAAATAAAGCACGTGATTACATGGCCACAACATGAGCATATTCTTGGGATGAAAAGCGGAAAAAAAGCTGTACGAACTATAGAAAAACATCCAACATTTGTTTCAAAACCGGACATTTTAAGGACCAGCTTTTTTGCCTCACTTAAAGGTAGCCAGGGTTCACTTTACGATCTCCCCCCTGAAAAGAACAGCATTTTATGCAAAGTAATTCAAATCTGGCACATTGTCAAATGATCGATGCGTTTTTTTCTTTAAGATTTGGTTTGAAAAGGAAATAAAGTACCTCTAACAATACATAAGGAAGAAAACATGCAAAGCTTTTACCATTTACTTACGATCGTAGCTATGGCAAATTTGATGTTTGGCTTAATAAACTCTTACCGTAATAACATATTTTGTAAAGAGCAAGTAAACAGAAATTAATAAACGTGGATGGTTTTACAATTATTTATCTTCATCTCAAAAGGTAAACAATCAAAACGTTTGTTTTCAAGATTCGGTAATTCGTGTGTACTCCAGATAAGTTTGAATTCATACGTATACCCACGTAGTGTATTTTTTTAATTATAATATTACTGTTATTAAATAACTCGCTTTAAGGGGACTTGTTCACTGATGTTTGTATTTTTTAAGTGTACTATTAAATGTGTTAACTTGAGAGATGTTAGCATCGGAACTAAAGAGCTCAAATATGATAACAAGAAAATGATAAAAAAAGAAAAAGTTGCTCCCACCAGGGTTCCAACCTCAGACCTACGAATTAAAAGTCAAACGCCTTAACCACTCGGCCATTTCGATTAGCATATCAAGTACCGTATGTTTTACGTTATTTAAGTGATCCACATGTTGTCAATATTTTTAACGAAAATAACAGAAAAACTCCAAATTATTTCATCGTTTAGCATTACACACGCTTTATAATTTTATATATTTTAACCGATTCATTACTTATTAACAAAACGGTATTTACAATATATTTCTAAGTACGTAATGTGACTTCTATCTATTATTTTTTGGGAATCTGTGACAAAACGTTGAACAATTGTCAATTGGTAAACTGTGAACATGTCCCTTTAAAGGATTGTTGAATATTTTGTATCTAAACTTTACTGCCACTGAAATTTGATATATGCTTTGTGCATGTGGGAACTGTACAGCCACTGATATTTGATATACATACATTGTGCACAGTGTGTTAGGTACATTACATGGATTTATAGCTATTCATTCGAATCACAATTATATAGTTGTGTTCCTTGTTAAAACATATACATGTAATTACTACCGTTCAGGGGCGTACCTAGGCCGATGTTGAGTATACGCACAATAAAAAAAAACAATTTTAGGTTACGTCATATTTGCATTTTCTCTTAAAGCTATAACAATAGAAATAACCAAATGTATACTATATCATTCACATGTTAACAAAACATAAAATGCTACAGTTATAAATATAAAATATAATAACATATAAATTTAAACACTACTGTCAAAATAATACCGTTATATTACACATTAGAACCCTCTTTAGGTCGCGTTTTAATATGTATATGTAATAATAATATATTATGCTGTTAGTATGCAGCACTTTCTGAGTTCACGAACTCGTTTTAAATGTATACGCACGGGCGTAAAGGAGCATGTCTAGCTACGCCCCTGCCGTTTAAGCCACTTTAATGCAGAGTGAGATATTATATAAACGTTTGTCTAAGAGACTTTCGCGTTTGCGAATTTGATCGCGTGTTCGATTGTTGTGTGCGGATTTCATACTTTAATTTTATATCTTTATAATGCGAATACATATCGATACAAAAGTGTAGTGTCAGATGCAATTAGTTTAATAAATGCGCTAATGTTCTTCAATAAGTGCACTATACTGTTCGTACACGCTACAACATTATGCAAAATAACACTAATTGTAAAATATTTAGGCAAAATAAAAAAAGTTCTGTTTCTGGTCTCCGGCCCAAATAAATAAGGGTAGGTACGTAGGGATTTTATTTATTTATTTATTTTTCATGATGGGGTGATGGTGTGTGTTCCATATAGGTGTCTATTCAGATGGGACATACAATACAGATGAGTAATGTGTTGCAAAACCTTTATCCCATACTGATCAACCAACATGCCGAAGTAACTGCCTGATAAAAGTTGAAAAAACTATTGGTAAACAACCATGTATTAATTCAAAGGCAATGCCGAACTTTTCTGAAAACAATACCCTTGAAATAAATGTAAAACAAAATACAGATAAAAGGAATTAGTTCGACCGAAGTAATGCCAAACAAATTCCCTTAAAATGATGTTTAGTACAATAAGCGAAAGAAAAGTTATTGGTGGAAAGAAAATAAACATTTTTGGGACCAAAACTGTGTAGGGTAGGCAGCAAAAGAAAAGAGTAGGTAAGGAGACCAGAAACGGGACTATTATTTTGGCCTTATAATACTACGTAATTTCCTAAAGATACGATACTACGAAAAACGCGAAACTACCAACAAGTCCATATCTCCCGTGACTATTCGTCGTATCGCATTTCGACTGTATATTCAGTTCAAAATGTGTATACCTGTATAAATCGTATCCAGCCGCTAGCTTGGAACCTCTTGTAGGTGTTCTTGCCTTATTCGAAAGTTTGACAAACCCAGTTCACGTAATATGTGTGTATTTGGTTCTGATTTTGTCGTAATTTCGCGTCAAGTTTAAACTGACTTGCTAGCTATTTAAGACATAGGCGCCTGGTTGTTTAACAAATAAAAAATAATTCTATTCCCTATAATATAGATATGCACAAGGTACCACAGCCGCCATTTTCTCTCGTAACGGAAGTCGACTGGCAATGATTGGCTGGTTTTAATGTATAAAATTACATCTTTGGTTCCCGTAATCGACGAAGCCCATGCATTCAGGACCGAGTACTGTTTTAAATGATTTTTTATTTGTTGAACAACCAAGCACTCTCTTTATTCTCTTTAGAGTTAAACCTGTTTTATCTATTTTTATACTAACCGTTTTTATATGGACATAAGTATCAGGTGTGTGATATTATTTTACTTCGTTAGCTGTATGTAAAGTGAATGTTTTAAACGGTCTCTTATAACTCTGTTAAAGATACTGAACTCCAGATGGGCATAAACATGTTTTTTGTAGTTATACGTAAACGGTAAAAACATCGGTAAAAACATCACTATTTGTATAGAACACGATCAAGTACTGTCATAAACTGTATATTTTATTGCAAAATAGAAGTTAAAAATAATCTGGCACCTTTCTTGAACGCGGTATTCCCGACTTAAAAATACAGCGGCTTTCCCCAATACAAGCATCTGATTCAAGTGTGCGCATGCGCGTCTCGCAAAAACTTAGCTGTAACATGATTATCCTAAATTTAGACTGCGCTATTTTTAAATTACTCGATGGGTTATAGCGTCTGCAGACGCTATAGATTTTAGGACGATGGAAAGGAGGAAAACTCCATAAAATCATTGTTTTTCAGGTAAATAAAAACACACGTGTCTAATTTTTTAATGTGTTCCAGTGCTCTATTTTGTAACAAGAGGGTTGTGGGGATAGTAAAACAGAACAATACCATTAATGTAGAAATATAATTTATTCCAAATGTTATATAGATTTATCTGAATATTCAAAATATAAACACATATAAACGTATTTTCCATAAATATAAGTGGCTTTAACATAAATGATTTTAAACGTCTACATTTTAATTCAGTGTCATTATTTGTTCAAAATCTTTGCTCTAATTGTTTTTAGACTGTTGGCGGTCTTTTGGGAGGGGAATTTCCAAAACAGGCATCGCGAAAAACTATTTCTTTTCTTTGCAGGTACGAGTCAGTAAATCGAAACCTGAAAAAGGTCCTTCTTCAAAACAGCAAATATTAACGCCTGTTTCCTTACCTTTTAGTTATTTAAGATAATATATGTCATGTGTATCGTAATTGTGTATATCATGTGATTTATTACAATTACAGTTTCTAAAACAAGTTTATTAAAAATTTTACGTAAAAATCATGACACCCTTTTTTTCGCGATTTACTTGTTTGTAACCGAAATATTCACCTGAGGGTCATGGAATAAGACCACTAAATTCAAGCGCTACAACATTTTTGACTCGTTGCGAACGTGTTATTTCTTGTTACCGATTCTTATTCTGAATATTTTGACAACAAATTACTGCAATATATTAATTAAACTGTATGGAAACTGGAGAGAACGCATCGTATGACCTACTTTTGACTCAGTAGGCTAAGAATCACTAACAATCGATCCTCCTAACTACCACGCTTTGAACATCGGTCATTCTGCATGGCTCGTTGCAGATTGAATTGTTTGGCATGTATATAATTTCGTTAACATTAAATTATTAGCTTGAAAAATATTTGCCCGTTACTTACAAAATGAATTTTATTATGATATCGTGTAATATTGAATAAGACGCCATATCAACTTTTAAGAATGCGAAATTGAACTTCATTCAAACAAATATTTCCTTTTTAGCAAAAATACACTCATAATTCTCATGCTTTTAGTTTCGTTTGTCGCCAACAGTCTTTCTAGGCTGTCAGCGTTTTTATTAATAACAGTTGAGGTAGCCAAAGAATACTAAGCATGAGGCGTGTCGTGGAAAAATCGGGCTTAATGCATGTGCTCTGAAGAACAAACTATTTAATCATCACTTCAGCAATAAACATCGTATTGTCTGTAGACAAAATCTGAAAAACAAACTATTTAATCATCACTTTAGCGATAAACATCATATTGATTTCGACATTGGGTTTTCGAAATCAGCAGCAGCAACATAATTATCACGATTATAATTACGATCATCACCATCCTCATCAGTACATATTGATCATTGATGACAATTGTCACCACTGTTAATACAACTCCTTTAATAATCCTATACTATTATAGGTTTACATTAGAATCATCCTTAGTACACATGATGCTGTGACAACTTTGATATCGCGTCCATCGAACTAACCATCATGATTAGTTCCGTAAACATAAACGTAATAAATACACGAATTTCCCCTTCCTATATTTCTCATTTCCTATTATGGATACGGGGTGAAAAACAGGTTTTCGTACTTCTGTTTCTGTCACGTTTGACCTCCATTTCTACAGCTTCTCTCAATAACATTATGTTACATGATAACATTGCTAAGACAGTTTTCAATTGGCTAATATGGTTACGAGGAAAATTGGCAGTCACATTCTTGTGTCACACGCATTGCTATGATTAAACGGCATTTGAAATGACAAGTAAACGAAATACTGATAAATACAGTATTGTAAACAATCACTGGCTGATATCATTAATTAAATTGTAAGACCTGTTTCGATGACCGGATTCCTGTACACTATAAAATACGCACACATACACAGCGCCTGGTAAATGTAGATGTATTGTTTGACTAACTCATACATTTCTGTCGCTCTGGGCCCAGTTGCTCAAAACTTTAACGGCCAATTAAGCTAACAGCCTGTTAACTCAACATTTAAATAAAGACAATACAACAAGCTTCTTGTTTATCAAACACTTGGTACATTACTAAGCATAACATTTCGTATAGAATACACTTGCAGTTTAAAAGTGTAACATTTCAAAAACATAAATAAATGAATCCAAAATTTAACGGTTGTTAGCTTAACTCGCCGTTAAAGTTTCGAGCAACTCAACTCTGATAGTTGCAGAGTGTGTAGTCCAACTCATACCAGCTCCTATGGCCCTTGTTATGGTCAGATCAGGGCCGGTACACAAAGCTCCTAAGAAAAATCTTTACTTAAGTGGAAATTTCATACCACTGGTTGAGTAGTGTGTTAATATGTCATCGAGAGACAGACGCTTGTGTAACAGGTTGTTCTTATACAGTGAATGACTTACGCCTATCTCATACCTGTTTATAAGGTCATAGTCAGCCACTGGTTCAGGATAGTGTAGATCATGTCATCGAGAGACAGGTGCTTGTTTAACAGGTAATTCATATACAGTGAGTGACTAAAGCCTATCTCATACCTGCTTCTATGGCCCTAGTCAGCCACTGGTTCAGGTGATGTAATAATGTCATCGAGACACAGGAATTGTTCAGGAGTTGGTTAATGTACATAATGTGACTTAAGACTAACTCATACCTGTTTCTATGGCCATAGTCAGCCACTGGTTCAGTAAAGTGTTGATCATGTCATCGAGGGACAGGGGCTTGTTCAGAAGGTAGTTGATGTCCTCGTCCTCGGTAACGCTGGGGACGGAGTTTTCTCAGAATCCGTACAAGGGGTAGACGTAGTTCGGGGATAGCTGTAAAAATACCATAATTGGTCAATTAAGATACATAAAACGGTAAGTGATCAAATTTAAAGTAATACTAAATTATGATATTCATAAGTTCCTTGAATAACCTCAGTCCTTTGGATATATCTGCCTAGCTAATTAGCCATTATTTCCATTGGCATAGTTATTAATAAATATATATTATTGTGTGTTAACATGAATAAATAAATAGGCAACGAATGAAGACTTACCAATGCTACGTCACATGTTCGTGTAAATCAACATGAACGTTACCATAATCAGAGCACAGACTCAAAACACAGTATTACCCTACGTTCGCCACTTTGAAACTGTCAATAAGATATGTATAACATGAACACAAGGCAGCTCCTTCCCCTTTTATATATATTTATTTAACACTACGCTATGTCATGTTTATTGCATGTATTATATTGATATGTGTTGTAGACGATGTACTTGTACAAGTCTTAAATAAAATGTTCTGTTCTGTTCTGTTCTGTAACAATTTGTTCATTGACCGATTTCCAACGTCAAAATTTTTCATGAAAATCAGCTCGTAACTGTTTGCGTAAAGTTGCTTACAAGAAGCCAACCTATTATACAAACATACATACCAACAGACAAGCAAAACAAAATACGACAAAAACATTAATTCCTCGGCTGAAGCAACACATTAGCCAAATAGGTGGATATAATGAGCGAGATTCAGTACCTAACCCAACCTGACGCACATATTACGCTGAGCTCGGTATCTGAATAGCAACTTACGAGCCTGATATCCAGCAAACATCGGGGACATTGGCTGTCTTGGCATAACACCATAACCCTGGGGGACGTACGGTGCAGTCTGCAAGGACACGCATACATCGGGAACATTGATTATCTAGCATTACATCATAACCCTGGGGCACGTACGGTGCAGTCTGCAAGGACACTGAGGAAGTTAAAGCCATTGACAAATATAACAATATTATTGCTTGTTGATTTCTCAAGACACATCTGAATATCGACGGCAATGGCAACAAAGTTGAAATGGTGAACATCGAGTCCATGTTTGAAATTCGCTACATAAGCACGTATATATCATAGTTTGCATTCTTACTTCGGGGGAAATTCATTGTTAAGTTTATAACTCTCTCATTTTATACATCATATTTTAAAACAATTACATAAGCGTTTTCTTTTCAATTTAGATTACACTACCGAAAAGAATGATTGAATATATAAAATGAGCTCGCAGTGATTTTGCAAAGCTAACCAGACACGTGGTTGGCATATAGTGGAGGTCAAATAAGCTGTTTTTATTTACACTTATATGTTTTGTGAATAATTCTGGGGCAAGTGTGAGGTTCGTGAGCACGTAAACAAGTTTAAACCCCCAATGTTTTGCATTGATCGTTCCAAGGCGGTGATCCCAGTTTTAGTCATGTGTGTTTTGTGTTTGTTATGTGTTTTTGTGATGTGCTGTGTAATATTTTGGCAATTGGTCACTTACCATAAATAAAGGACCTCGGGCTGCTGATAAGAGTTCTCTGTTGCTGTCGCAACTGGAGTTTCGCTTTGTTTATATTTATTACAGAATGACTGCTAAATGTATTGTACGATTTTATTGACCTGGCACTCATTAATCTCCGGTAGGGCTCGGTTGTTTTATTTATATTGGTTTAACGTTTATCTAGCGTGAAAAGCACGGATTTCATAACCATATAAAAAAAAAAAAGCGTCAACAAGTGTCAGGAAGAATAGCGCGGTGGATAGTGTTTTAGACTTTGAATCACAATGACTGTCGTTCGAATCCAGCCAAAATCTTTCTTTTTTTATTATTCTCCATTTCTTCAACATTACATTTTATCGTGACATTTTTTCTTTATTTCGTTTTCTTTCCTTTTTTATTTATCTTAGTTTAATTATTTTATCTACATAAAACTGCATACACAAAGACTCTGTTCCGCTCGCAGTATCGATGCAGCTCTCTTTTGTGTCATAAATCTATGTTGGTGATGAGATCCCGTGTCATGACGTCAGCAAAATGATAAATTAAATAAATTAAAATAATAAAAGAATGAATAAATCAAAAGTGCCCGTGCTGAGATTCGAACCCAAAACATCACGCTTACAAACTTTGCGTAATTACCACTGCACTACAGTATCAACTGTTAGGTAATAAGGAAGCCTTAAAGGCAAGGTACATTGATGCCGTTCTGACTCCTCTCCATTTTATTGAGCTGCTCCATCACCACCATCTCGATTTCCTCCGCCTCCACCGAGGAAGTCTGGATAATGCAAATACTAGAAGTTAATATAATGGTGATGATGATGTAAATAAATATGAGACTAAACTCACAAAATTGACGCCACTGTAAATTTGCCTTGGTATGATAGTGTATTTAGACGTGTATTTTTTTTTATATTAACAAAATATCAAGGCCCATATATTAATGAATAGAGCCTTAATTCTACTTTTTAAGAAGTATTTTTAGTATTATTATGATTTCTGTGCCGGAAGCATATCTAAATATGTTCAAAGACGTGGCCGTCTTTCATTATCGTTTAGTTTTATCAATCGCGTTACCATGATTACATCCAGTGTAATTCTGAAAAAAATCATATAACTGGCATTGATATTGGGTGAACGCACGAAGTTGACAGAGTCACTCCGCGTGGAGTTCTGTATGGAAGTATATTCTGCGGAATATCGATCACACCTCGCGATATTTCCAAGAAGCTTACGTCAGTAGTTTAGTGTAACTGATGGGCGAGAAGATAACGAGACAGTTCTTTATATGGAAAGATCGTGGGTGCGTAAGTTGGTTATTCAATCAAGCGTTTCATTACAATAAATCTTGTGCTTTATAACTGGTTGTTAGCACGATAAATGAGAACGAAATATAGCATAACGTCTGCCTGGGCTTGTCGATTAATAACGGTATGAGAACGAAATATAGCATAACGTCTGTCTGGGCTTGTCGATTAATAACGGCATATGAATCATTGACATAGAACTCAAATAAGTAAGGGTGATTTGAACACATCTAATTGAAAAGTTTGACTGTAACTGCGTTTGTTCAATGATGTTTTTGCAAAATTATATAACATTGTTTCCATAATAGTGAGTATGGCTTTTGCTTCGCAGACAAAAATCAGGCGTGTTGTTATTGAAAATGAAATAAGCAACATAATACAATAAAATCATGTAAATCAATAACGTGTTGAATATTATGTAATACCTGGCTGCATATATTGTATGAAAGTCACACGTATCTAGATCTAACTGAATTGAATATGACTGAAAACATAATGGGAGAATATGATACCAGTTTTAAAAAAAACGCTTTCATCAACTGTAAACATACCATAATATCTTGCGAAAAACCCTCAAAAAATGCGCGAGCGTAAACACGTGTAATGGTTATATAAGACAGCACGTGCCTCAAGCGATAGTCGGTTTTGACGCATCACAACATGTCATTAGCATGAGATTGATATTGACCTTGACTTGATCAAAGTTAAAATTGATTTCGAAAAGAACAGTTAACATAAATTTATTACACTAATTTTGTATTTGCATAGAACTGCAGAATACCTGGGGTCGCCTACATGAGCCAGCATTTGATTGCAAGACATATTTATAGACACATTTTTGTCGTTTTATCACGGGCATTTGTCTGTAGTGCAATGCAAACAAACAATAATTGTCAATAGCAATGACCTAGACATTTATACTGCTATTGACATTGACGCCACAATTCTTTGTGATTGTATTTTATATTTGCCAAGAAATCATTTCTTTAGTGTTTCCACAGGCTTGTTTATACACCAGTGACTATATGTCATGCTTACACCGCATATTGGCATGCCATTATGACAGCATCATTTTAAGTTTGCCTCGAGGGAATACGTTGTTTTCTGTGCTCGGTATGGTAATTATTCAGCATCAAATATCGCTGCCATAAAAGAAATGTATTTCCGTATTTTAATCGCCGGTAGCATCAATTTATACCGGGTATAGAATAACACACACACGCACAGTCAACGAAATCATTACTTTAGTAAATAGTTTCTGTCGGATGCAGCATCCCAGTGTCAGGTATGACATAATAAGTGGTAATTATGACTCAGGCACTCGTAACTACGACTAAGTGTATCGTTATTAGGACTTACTTATTGTAATTACCAGCTATTATATCGTAATAATGAATTGTTTTTAAATTAAAAAGGCTTAGAAAAATTAATTACTATTCAGTTACTAGTAATTACGACCTAGGTATAACAATCGAAACAGATTTCCAACCTGGCATAAGTAGCCTATCACACAGAGCGGAATGGCACATACGATTCCTGTGCTAGGAGGAGTCGAACAACTAAACAATGCCCCTGACTTTGACTATGAATGTGACATACAAGAGATACAAAGTGCATACACGTATTGTTTTCGTACGCATTTATATAGAAATATGAGTGTAATTGATGTATTTAATTTGCACCTTCGGTACATTAACAAAATATATATGGTAACACACTAGCACGGGATCGTATGTTTGTCTCAAAAGAATGGAACACTATATATGGTTAATGTAAATTTAATACCAAGAAATTACTGTGTCAGACAAATAGTGTTTTCCGATACAACTATTTTGAGATTCATTTTAAACCTAGATCCAATACAACAAAATGGCATACGACACAGTAAAAGGACTAAATAATATTTACAATTGAATCTTTCTCAACGCAGAATTGGAATATTGTAAACACGCTTCGTATTGCCAGCATGTGTCAAAGAATCACTGTTTGACTTTCACTTTGACATTGATATTGAATTTTACCTTGACCATTCCTTAAACATGACTAACACTGTCATGACGTCCGTTGTCTTTCTTATCTACGAAAACAAGAACCAGATGCCCGAGTTTTCTTTGTTGATATAGCATTCTGAAACTAAGTGACGTCTCATGACAGAAGAACAAAAGCGGTTGTCTGCATGTCCCGAGGAGAAACAAATGAAAGAAATACTGTTGAATCACTTGAATTCGCGGATTACGTGTCGATTATTCAATGAAACACCCGACTGAGCAGAACGCCTGTGAAGGGTCCTATTGAAACAGCTTGTTTGATGCCGGATTAGGTTAATTGATAATACTGGTACATGTACACTTCTGAAAAATAAGGAGCACATATTTAGGCAAGACAATAGATAATTAATATCGCTTTGTGTCAAACTGTATGTCCCGAAGGGAAAAGTAAAACAGGAACGATCATATAATATAGACATATTAACAAATGTCAATCAATGCAGATGAATCTATTAATCCTCCAATCAATGTACTAAAATATCACATGTTTTACGGTTAGTCTATTTTAGACAAAATAATTGGAATTTTCTATTACGCAAACACAGAACCGATCACACGTGTTTGTTGTCGTAGCAAAGGAAGACACAAACTCTAAAAGTAGCTTGCATGTCCGAAAGGAAAAATGGAGAAAACAACAACAACAACATAAACATCAAACAGACTAAGCACATGTGCATATTATTTCGTTGATGCAGACATGCGATCGGTTGCCTGAGTTTGGTCTTCTAAATATTCTGCAAAGATGCCGCCGACGCGCTATTGAAAAAAGGACAATTAGGACATCATTGGTTTGCCGTCCCTGGGGGAATTGCGCGGAAACTTTGTACTGATTGTTCTATAGTAAATATCCAACAAGTAGCGTCGACACAGATTTGATAGGAATGGCAAAATTACTGGATACTAGTTCTGAGTGCTGGTTATTCCTGATTTCCTGTATATATTTTTTCATTTTAGAATCGGTGACAAATAATGAAAATTTGATTATCTGTTAATAGTCCTTTAAACGCTTGTGATGCGCTTAATAAATCGAAGTTTTTTGTTTGTTTTGTTGGGGTTTTTCTCTGTTTTAACAGTATTTCAGTCATACCACGGCGGTCAGTTAACCTACTCACACTTCTCCTGGACACGACCCCCGGATTGACAGTCTTGCGCTCTACCAACTGAGCTAGCCGGACCCGGCTATAAATGGAAGTTGAATCCTCCAAACGTAGTTGGGGATAAACTTATAGAACTACGTTCGAAGACCTAAACTTGTTCTTCAGTTGCTCTAGCATCCTCTGCAAAGTATTTTTAACATATCAAAATCCCCCCACTCCCAACTATGAACACAAAGCAGACATATAATTATCCGTCGGTTTTTTGTTAAAAGAACCCTAATTATACAGCCTAGCCTAGTCTAGCCGCTCTTTTTAGTGCTTGTTTACCAAATGCCATTAGAAACGATACAATACAATATATCGCATTGCATACATAATTATAAGTGCGTCGCGTGTTTATATATTAATTAGCTGATATTTAATGGCTTTAAAATCGTTATCTCTGACCAGGAACACTATACACGATAACATATCAAGGCAACGATGCCATAAAACTTGGCTTCCTCTCGTTCGCGAAAGAGGGGCGTGGCGGAGCAATGCAGCTTATTTTAATAACGAAACACATGATGTGTCCTAAGGGAATGGCGTTGTAATAATATACTAACTTTTATTAGTTATTTTGTTGACGCAGTTAAACCCTGGTCACACTGTCACGAGGTTGGCTACGATAGCCCACGACTGATCGTGAACGTGTTAATCCTGATGAGTCGGGATGCACAAATTAATGATTACCAAATAGTCCAGCGGGCAGTAATTAGAGGGTAGCGGCAATGCGAAAAGCGTGCAAAGATAACCATATGATATATATATATTTATTTATTAGAATGGCAGCACGTTGCGAACGTGTCTTGTGATTATTGTAGGTATTTTGCAGATAGTTTTATAAAAATTGACACATTTATTTTGTAGGAACGATGTTAAGTACGTTAACTCTACTTTGAGTTTGTCTTAATTTTGTTTTAAGTTTAAACCGACATGCTAGCTAGTGTCGCTATACACGCAGCTTATATGTAACCCGACACCTGCAGCTACTTATAGAATTTCTATTGTAAATAATATATCTCGTGAAATTATTTATCGCATTTAGAAAGGCACTGATGTGTTTTCATGTTAGTTTGGGAATCGGAACTTGGCATATTTTTCTTTAAAACACACATATCTCAGTTCGAAGGTATGATGCTAAGTACATACTACTTAGAAAGTCTGCTATTTATATTTAAAAATCTGAAAGAAAACTCTAGAAAGCCCCATTAGAGCACAGACCTCCACCACGATTGTATACATTACTGAATAATTGAAATCTCCAATGATACGGGGCTTGTCTGGAAAATTCGTGAACTAGTGTTGTAAAATGAAATAGTATAATCTTAAAACATGTTCTCTTTGAGTACTTGCTCAAACATATATTACTAATAATATTCTGCATTTTGTTTATATTTTATCGCCAAATTTCCTTTATTTCGATACTCTTAGCAACACAACTGCTGAAGTACGGAGCACTTCAAACTGTTCTCAAAACTTTCAATTGTAAATCATTGTTTAAACATTTCTTTAGTTGTTATTTCCACGCGAATCTGCATAATTTAATGCAAAAACATCATCATTAAAGTATATTTTAAGCATGTGCAAAATCTGACCGTTGTAGGACATCAAATAAACAAACGCTTGAGCATATCGATTTACGGTTAAAAATGATGCTGGTATGCAAGTAAAATTATCCAATGCCATATTTTATTTTTAAACTTAGTCTGAAGGCTGCTACGTAGCCAACTCACGGTTAACGTTTCACATTATTAGAAAATAACCTTTCTGCTATTAAATATGTATTATAACAGTAAATGAAATGTTATTATAATTATGTCTGTAACATTCGCATGAAGAAGGAATATATAAATGCGATTTTTGTTTCAAAATTATCAGTTCCGTTTCTATGGCTTCATATGCCGAGATCGTGTTGATTCCTTACGAAAATTATCAGACATGAATGGATTGTTGAGTAATGCTGTTCCATCGATACACAGCGCCAGCTCATTGCTGCAAAGATTCGGTGAAAGCAATCGACCTGTTCTGTTTTCATCGGATTTAGCATGTTTCGTTTAATCCACTGTGCACCTAGCTTTGCAGTGTGTCTGAGTTTATATTATGACCTGTTTTGGCAGCGCTATGAAAGTTATTCTTAACTGATTTAATTATGCAGTTCCCATAACTTTGGTTAACAAACGCGAAACAAATTTTAGCAGACTACGGATTTTCTGGACAACCATCGTAGCCCGATTTCCCAATAATATAGCATTATTTATGTGATGCCTAGATAAACACGTTATTCCAGATCAAATATATTCAAATGGATAAGTGTTTTTTTTTTACCTTAGATGAGACTGGAATTGCCCCATTTCCTTTTAAATATTTTGTGTCAAGGGGGTGTTGGGGAGTGAGGTAAAACACAACAATACAAACCACTGTAGAAATAGACTTTATTCCAAATGTTAAATAGATTTATCTGAATAATTATTTCAAAATATAAATGCATATAGGTATTTTTCATAGATTTCAGTCGCTTTATCATCAACGATTTTATCCATTTACTAGATCTACTACATTTTAAGTATCAGTGTCATTATTTGTTCAAAATCTTTTATCTGTTTGTTTTCAACCCAAATTTAACAACAGTTGAGGTAGCCAAAGAATACTAAACGTATATTTTAAGTGCATTGGTATTTTTGTATTTCTTTTTTTCATATTTATTTTCAAAGAAAGTACTTAATTGAAAATAGCAAACAATTACAAAATCGCCAGGCTTTCTTATTCAACTGTCAAAAATATATTTATAGATACTCTTTATAAAGCATTAATGATAATTTAGTAAAGACATGATATAACACATAAATAATTGTTATAGTCACCACTTAACTTTAACAAGCACTAAACCTTGCCAATGTTAAATATATACGACCAATTAAGTTAGATGTAAATACAATTAATATCAACATTTTAATACACGTTAAGAATAGCTATTAATAATATGTGTACATATTATCACAAATAATAAATTGTATTGTCTTATTTACTAGATTTACTTCTTCTGAATTGTAACAACTGATTGCTTAATGGGCTGTTAAATTTTAGAGAGACTTAGTTGAAAATATAAAAATTAGTTCGAACTCTGATAATATTTGGATATTATACAAATTAAACAAACAGTTAAATAATCTATAACTACTGTAGTAGATGAACTCATGCAAATGAAATTGAGAATGACAGCCTTTGATAAAATACAGCGCT
This sequence comes from Congeria kusceri, assembly GCA_027627225.1. NCBI lineage: Eukaryota > Metazoa > Mollusca > Bivalvia > Myida > Dreissenidae > Congeria > Congeria kusceri. The sequence goes on from JAPFQT010000169.1 coordinate 417,311, forward strand.
GAAAACATGACATGACTTCACATAATGTGATGATAAAGCAAGACATATATATATTTTTATGAAACTGTATATTCAATTATTCTACGACAAAAAACTTAAAGTAGTATAGTTCATAATATTGTAAACATTAAGCCTACATATAGCTATTGCATGTTTTTCTAAACATCTAAAATATTGGTATTCGTGTGACAACATTCTCTGACACACCGAAAAAGAAATGCAATTTCGCTCTTTTTGATTGTTTGTGGTACTTGTAAAAGGTTATTCTTCGAAACATTCCGGCCATTTCGCAGCTACTCGAAATATTTCGGTAAATTCCGTAGTGCGACGCACGAACAGTGCGACGCACGAACAGTGCGACGTCAATCGCATCGCCATTTTGTTCAAAAAGCGATGAAATAAACAGAACTGTTTTAAAAAGATGAAACACGCCTGTGACCTAGAAACTGTGTACATATCCACAAAGTTCCATAGTGAAAACGTCATTTCATTACTAACGAGCATACATAAGTATGTGGTTGGTTCCTTTAATGTTGTGTCATTTATGGCTTTAATCTGGTAAAGATTGCAAAGATGTCTCTTATTTTTACACATTCCAAAAAATACATTATTAATATTCACGCTGAAAATTGAAGTGATTTGTTTGAGTTGAAAACCACATAAATTAAATGAGCTTTGTCAATACCAGTCATTTATTTCTATACTAAGGACATTTGCCTGTAAGCATGCAATGAGTAGAAGACGGGTATAGAAATGAAACTCTTCTTTATATATTTCAACAGATAATATTCATATTTAAACAATAACACAACAGTTAGAACGATAAAACTTAGTTTTCAACATACGCTTAATGTAAACACTATATAGCTAATGATCATGAAAACATATCATATAAAAATACAATCATATCTTTGTCATAATGTGTTACATGTAGACTCACATAACCATGTTGTAGTCACCTTAAATTTTATATAATGTAACTAAAGTGCGTTAATTGTATACTATATATTCAATATACTGAAACAAAATATTAACAGCAATAAAAATATGATTTTTAACAGTATGGCGCATTAAGTTGGTTTCACAAATAACGCAACACATATATTTTTGCGATTCGAAAGCTTTCTAAATGCAGGAAGCTGATTAAGAAAAAACATACAGTTACATCGACGGTGTTCAGTCTACAATATTACAAACGAGTAAATGCACAAAATTAAAACTAAATGGATAAGTTTAAAACAGTGCATATATAGTTAAGTGTACTATGATACATTAAAAGCAATATTTAAAGTCAATTTTATGTATTCACAATATTACTTATATATTGGTTAAAACCTTTTAATATTCGAATGTCAGCTTTAATTGTATAATTATTTAGATTAGTAATTGGCAATGAACATATTGTTACGTTTCACTATACCAGAACTATGTGACAAATCATTTTCCTCTCCTAGCAACACATTTCATTCACAATCATATGTATCACAGCAAGTGCACGTGCTTCTTCCACGCTTTTCAAAAACTGAAACACAACTTTATTTGTCAGAGACATATTTTTAATGCTTTAAATATGAATAGCAGAACTATATTTGTCAACGTTTTGTAAGCAAGTTTTCATTCATACATCTCTTTCTTCTCAAAAACAATATATACAATATCAGGCAAATGATTATTATCAAGCTATTTTTTTATAAATAATTTTATGAATTTCGTGATAAGAATATAAACTGGATCATACTAGATCTCTGCATTAGTATTTTTTATTTTTATTTTTTGAAAATGTAAACAAACAGAAAGGGTACAAAAGAAATATTGCTTTACACGATATTGAATGACCATCACAAAAGACGTAAGGTCTATTCATGTATGTTGATCTTTAATGTTTATAGTTGCTCCAATCGCTCCAAAGTGGCGAGTCTAAAACTCTGCGTTGACACTTCTGCCAAAGAAAGTCCACTGAACAGGGGTACACATTCGGACAGCGGGAAAAAAAGCTTCTTTATTGTCTGGATAATTGTACTCGTTCTTTCATTTGCGATATGTTCTGATGTAGCAACCAACGAAAAAATTTAACGTATATAGACGCGATTTATGTCACAAACTCAGCATTCATTCGATAAAAATAAACATCGTGGGCCTTTATGTCGAAACTTTACATCTTCATTTTCTGCTCTTCTGTTGCCGAAACAGCTGGAAACATAAACAGAAACATATAATTATAAATATTCATATAAAACAATAAAATGTCCATTTAGCCGTTTATTCAACTTAGATAAAGAACTGAGTTTGCATTTATTGCAGTTTGATACAGATTTTTGTGTACGTTATATCACATTTACGGTTACGAATTAATGTATGCACGAATTGTTTGAAAATCAAAACACAAAATTTCATATCAACGGATATCAGCGGGTTTGCAGTAAACTTCATTGTTTCTGTAAATCAGATTTTGGTTTTTGAAATAATAATGTATTCAAGTAAATGACTTTTAATTTTGGTATAACCCATGTTGTTCGGTAAACCACACATGGTTTCGGTTTGTCACACTCGGTTTAGGTAAATCGCATTATTATTCGGTAATTGTTTTGCAAAACATGCGTTTTGCTAGCTAGCCGTTAACATAAATGCCGTTGTTGAATATCGAATTCAGGGTATTTTCATAAATGTATATGTTCGGAACCATCAAGATTGCGATTGTTACAACCCCATCCCTAGTGTTTTACCCTGTTTTACCCTAAAAAACGTTATAGATACGCACATCTAAGATACATGTGTTTTCTAAATAAAAGCTTTTTGAGACAAAAAAGTTCTTTACTTAAAAGCCATTTCGAGTACGGAATCGAGGGTATTTTCATCAATGATTTTTTTCACACAACTATTTAACTTGTGTATAATTTGGGAAAATGCACTATGGTATGTTTAACTACGTCCTTTATGCCATAAACCTAAAAGCCAATGTTGAATAGGGAATCCGTGGTATTTGCGTATTGAACATATGCTCCCAACTAGCAAGACTGGGTATTATAATTGTAAATACCTTTTTCCTCTGACTGTGCCTTCGATTTTTCTTCTGACACTTCCTTGGCATCTTCTTTTAAGGCTGATTTGATCTCTAAAATACAAATATGCATTTTCCGATTTTTCAGACAAATTATAGGTGTTCTTCCTATGAGCTCAGAAAGTCTTCTACATCAATACTGGTATTAATGTGTAATAACCTGGACAAATTATAGGTATTCTTAGTATGAGATCATGAATGCCTAAGTACGTCAATAATTACTATGTAATTATGACTGCTTTACCATTCGTTCAAATGTTGTCTCACGATCATATTAATTTTGTAGGTATTAAATTACTAGAGTACAATAAGGTATGTTGTTGCAGAAATGGTTTAAAGTGAAATAATTGTGAAATGTTTCAATATTTTTATCATTATTTCAAAATCACATTGATTTTGTGCGAGGTAAGCATGCGTGTATTGTCTATAAATGATTACATATGGCTAAATATAGATGCCCTTAAACCTATTTGAACTTGGTTTAGTGGATTCAAACGATATACAGATGTAAGAGGCCAAAGAACAATTATTCCACACGATAACGTTTAAGCCGATTGTTTAACTCCTCGAATTTAAGAGTCATCGAATTTACCGTATTTTAAAGAACCACTAAATTTCGTATCGACAAATATGAATACACAGTAAGTCGAGAGTCTTTTAATTTCTTGGTTCTCGGTTCCGCCGACCCGATTTTTTCCCAAAAGCAAAAAAGAAAGAAATTTGTAGTAATTAACCGATATCATAAAAATGACCTTGTGAAAGGGTTTCAAACTGTTACACGGAATGCCAAAAAAATATTAATGTCATGGTTATCATGTAGTGATTAAGTTAATGTTATGTAATATGATTTTTTGTATGTAATAATACATTAAGATTCTAATATCAATGCCATTTCCATGTGTGAAATTCTAGTCAATAATTTACTCAACTGTGTTGTTTTATTTTAATTTTATTTTTATTTATCCTCCAACCGGACACTTTTCCAAAAATGTCCGAGAACCAAGAAATAAACAACACTGGCCTAAGCAATGTTGGTACCTGCAGATTGTTGTGTCTTCTCGGAGGCTTTTGTCTCCTCTTCCGCCTTCACCGGAAGTGTGTCTGTTCCCATGGAGATGTCCTGGGGCGCTATGCGTGGGGTCAGATCCTCCAGAAGAGCTTCCGCGAAAATGTCCCCTGTAGGAAGAATGGGCAATGCATAAACGTGAGACATCAGAATGGGCAATGCATAAACGTGAGACATCAGAATGGGCAATGCATAAACGTGATACATCAGAATGGACAATGCATAAACGTGAGACATCAGAATGGGCAATGCATAAACGTGAGACATCAGAATGGGCAATGCATAAACATGAGACATCAAAATGGGCAATGCATACACGTGAGACATCAGAATGGGCAATGCATTCACGTGAGACATCAGAATGGGCAATGCATAAACGTGAGAAATCAGAATGGGCAATGCATAAGCGTGAGAAATCAGAATGGGCAATGCATAAACGTGAGACATCAGAATGGGCAATGCATAAACGTGAGACATCAGAATGAGCCATGCATAAACATGTCAACAAAGAGCTACCTAATAGAGAATGGGCACTGGCGTAATTAGAAAAGATCAACTATTTGAGGAATGGATATTATGAAAAATAAAAAAAATGCAGCTCTAGGAATAACAGATATTGTGAACCACTTAAACAAAATCAACTGAAATGAGATTGGACATTGTGATAACTGTCAACATTGTCATCTGAATGTGGAACGGGCATTGACATTAAAGACAAAATATAATCTGAATAGAACATGGATTTTGCTGTAAATGTCAAAAATATCACATGCACAGAGAGTGTCAAAAACGTGTATGTTAAACTATTGCAATATTGAATTGCTCCTCTTGGATAAATCCTGTTGGAACTGAACTTCTAGTGTTCGATATAATTTATTCCAGAGCTTTGAGAAGCACTTCCCCCAAGAAAAGCATGCAAACAAGTGACAATAACGCTAAAAATCTATAAAATGTAACACCATGAGCTCAACGATGATGGTACTGACTTGCGCAAAAAATATTTTTAAAAAGTTCGGTTCAAGGTCATATCAGGGTCCGGTCAAGGTCAAGTGAAGGTCAGTTCTAGGTTAAGTCAACATCAGGTCAATTTGTTACAACAATAAGACGCTGCTCACCAAGAATGGTCCTGACCTGCGCCTCGTCGTTCGGGTTGTCATCCTGGGAGACAAAGTCCACGATATTGTTGAGAATCTCCTCTGCCTCGGGGTCATCTGGAATATCATGAGTTTAAATACACCACCATCCTTATTCAGAAAACAACACATATATGAAAAGTCTGAAACATTTTTTCCTTCATTAGCTTAACATCCCCAGGCCCCGTCATCATATTAACGTGTGTATGTACGATCTTATAACAGATGTAGTGGCATAAATACAATTAACAAAATAAACTTAAATTAACATTTATTTCTATTTAAAATGGAATAAAAGTGAAGAACAAACAATGTTTACACTTACAATAAGCTTATTTTTAATCACCAAATAGTTTTCGTCTGTACAAACGGAATTTACGTGTATATATGTATATACGTTGAATTGACAATTGGTTTATGTTACACAACACTAATAAACGATGCAAAAGTCGACACTAGTACTTGTTGATTTATTTCATATTCAAGTGTTTCCTTCGTCATTTTTAAGTTTTTTCTGTTTGCTTTCAAGTTTAACTGTTTCTGTCATCTTCTTATTTTAAAAAAGTATTGATATGAAAGATCGTACATACTCAATTTAATCGTTTGCATCAGCACCTCCGTCGCCCTCGTTTTTAAATTTTTCAATTATCCGCAACAGGATTGTTGTCGTCAATCGCATCATACAATCATCATTTTACTCATACTTATCATCACCATCATCAGAAGTATCATTATGTAAAAAATCTCGGGAGAAAATGCTCTTTTAGCAGCACGTCAACAATAAACATCATCATCAGCATTATCATCATCATATCAGCATCATTATCATTATTGTCATCAATACAAATTAATTACTGATGACGATTGTAATTACCATTACTAAAACATCTATAATAACCATCATAGTATTATTCTACGTGTACATCAGAAGCACCCTTATTACGCATATCGTTAATACTACTTAAATATCGCCCTCATCGCCTAGCCATCATGACTAGTTCCGTAGACATCAACCCAATACATAAACTCATTTAAATCTTTCTAAATGTCTTATTTTATAATGGATACGGGGTCAAACGCCGGTTTTCGTATTCCTGTTTCTGTCACATTTGAACTCCATTCCTACAGTTTCTCCCAATAACATTATCTTAAGAGAGTTTTCAGAATGTTGACATGGTAACGAGGTCAATTTGGAGTCATAGTCATGTATTAAACGCGTTGCTATAAATATAAGACATGTGAACGTCATTTAAAATGACAAGTTATCATAAAATAACGAAAACGGAAAATTGTGCTTTAAAAAAATAACTCTCTGGATAATATCATAAAACGGTGAGACTTGTTTCGATAACCGGATTCCCTTCCACTTAGAAATTCGCACACACACACAATGCGCCTAGTAAATGCGGATGAAGTGTTGGACTAACGTGTTCATTTATATCGTTCTGATTGTTGCCAAGTGTGCAGTCATATAATAATTGTTTCTATTGCCGTGGTCCTCACAAGCTAGATTCGATCACGTAGATTGTATTACTAACTTATACTGTATTCTATGGCCTTGGTCCTCATATGCTACCTTCATTCACGTAGATTGTGTTACTAACTCATACCATTTGTATGGGCTTGTCTTCATAAGCTACCTTCGTTCACGTAGATTGTGTTACTAACTCATCCCTGTTTCTATTGCCGTGGTCCTCATAAGCTACCTTCGTTCACGTAGATTGTGTTACTAACTCATACCTGTTTCTATAGCCTTGGTCCTCTTTGGTCCTCATAAGCTACCTTCGTTCGCGTAGAATGTGTTACTTAGTCATACCTGTTAATATTGCCTTGATCCTCATATGCTATGTTCGTTCACATAGATTGTTTTACAAACTCATTCCTGTTTCTATTGCCGTTGTCCTGATATGCTACCTTCGATCACGTAGAATGTGTTACTAACTCATACCAGTTTCTATTGCCTTGGTCCTCATAAGTCCTCATAAGCTACCTTCGTTCACGTAGATTGTGTTACTAACTCATACCCGTTTCTATTGCCTTGGTCCTCATAAGTCCTCATAAGCTACATTCGTTCACGTAGATTGTGTTACTAACTCATACCCGTTTCTATTGCCTTGGTCCTCATAAGTCCTCATAAGCTACATTCGTTCACGTAGATTGTGTTACTAACTCATACCCGTTTCTATTGCCTTGGTCCTCATAAGCCATCATAAGCTACATTCGTTAACGTAGATTGTGTTACTAACTCATCCCTGCTTCTATGGCCCTTTTCCTTATAAGCTACCTTCGTCCACGTAGATTGTGTTACTAACTCATACCTGTTTCTATGATCTTGTCCTCATAAGCTACTTTCGCTCCCGTAGATTGTGTTACTAACTCATCCCTGTTTCTATTGCCTTGGTCCTCATAAGTCCTCAAAAGCTACCTTCGTCCACGTAGATTGTGTTACGAACTCATAGCTGTTTCTATGATCTTGTTCTCAACACTGGGTTGAGGAGAGCATTGATCATTCCATCGGGGACAGAGGCTTGTCGATGAGGAAGTGGATGTATAGTGATCGACTTAAGACTTTATCATACCTATTTTGTGGCACTTAAAAGTTTGACATTTTAGTCTACTTCATACCTGTTTCAAAGACCTGGGTTAGCCACTGGTTCAGGTGATGTAATAATGTCATCGAGACACAGGGATTGTTCAGAAGATGGCTGATGTACATAATGTGACTTAAGACTAACTCATACCTGTTTCTATGGCCCTAGTCAGCCACTGGTTCAGTAGAGTGTTGATCATGTCATCGAGGGACAGGGGCTTGTTCAGAAGGTAGTTGATGTACTCGTTCTCGTCCTCGGTAACGCTGGGTACGGACTTTCCTCCAAATCCGTACAAGGGGTAGACGTCGTTCGGGGACTGCTGGGAAAAAAACAACAACATATTATTAAAGGTGCAAATCTATTTCCCGAGCACCAAACCAAGATCCAATTGCTCAAAAAATTGCTCACATATTACATTAACTCCTCAATATCAGTGGTTGTATGTAAACTTAATATAACAAATATATAGGATCTGACACGAGTTCAGGAATTTTGTTAGTAAGCGAACCTTTGGACGAGTTTAATGAAATACGGTATAAAATGACAACGAGTGTCAGATCTGTTTTATCACATGCTTTTAAACGAAACAATTTTTTTCTAATTTTACCAAAACATGTTGATAAATCCAAAAAGTTGTGTACTGACGTGACGTCATTTCATGTTGACGACGTCATTTCACCAAAATAACGTCATCCGATTGGTCAGTCAAAGAATATGTAGACAATGCAAACGCTCAAGATGTTATCTTACACATGTGTAAGATTGGTAATATTGGTAATGGTTGTATTACACGGGAAACAAGGTATAGCATTTGATCAAATATGATATAATTTTGGTTTTATTTATTTTAATCACAATTTTGATTTGTTTAATTCCAAAAACTGAAACTATTTAAGTTTCATACAAAGCAATTATGTAAATACAACGTTTGAGGGAGGTTGTATATTGGATTTTCAGTCAATGTTTTGAGCAACTCATCCAATAAAAGTTAACAATCCAGAGATCAACCTCTTTTATATGTAAAACGTTTGTCAACTTAACGTTTCGGTCACATGTGACTAGTTTATTAGAAATCACATGTCATGCATGTTTATTGTATGTTATCAGCTATAAGGACACCATATAAATGTCCCTGAACTCTCAGAAGAAACAAAATCCCTCAGTAGCTCGTATAATTAAATAATCCCACGAGAAATAAGGCAATTATGTCGAACTGGACAATTATAGGTGATACGCTAATTTTCAGAAAATATACATGTATTCAGAAATTCGATTAAAAAGTTCAGAAATTCGGTTAATATGCGCATTTAAGTCAAACATGAGCTGCATCGTCAGTATGATCCCAATTACAAAAATCGTTAAGATTGTTGATACAGCCTCCGGGCGGTCTTGGGGAATTCAACCGGGTTAAATGCATTTATTTCTGCATACATCAATATAAAGGCAAATGCAAATAACTATTCAACTCAAAGAACTGCAATTCAAAATCATCATTATTTACCGGTACATTTTGCAACATTACATGTACGGTTTTATTTCTCCGTGGTTAAAAGTCATCCATCCTTTCTTTAATTGTGCAATAGGTTAAGCTATTTGAAATGTTTTCATTATATCCCATGTTGATGTATCATTGTTGTTTTTAGTTGTCCACGAAGCTGTTGAATATAACGTTTTTTTTAAATCGTAAATCATAATCATATTTTTGTTTTACCTTTTTGTCTATTATACACTTTTGCTTTTCACAGAATCAGTTTATACATATAAAAAAAGTTTACATAAGTGTTTTCAGAGCTGTTAAAAAAGAGCTCCGGGCAACATAAAAGAAACACACGAACCTGATATCCAGCATACATCGGGAACATTGGTTGTCTTGGCATAACATCAAAACCTTGGGGGACGTACGGTGCAGTCTGTAATAGCAATGAGAAACGTTAAAGCCCTTGTTGAATATAACAATATTAGTGCGCGTTTATTGCTCAAGGCACATTTGTAAATCGACAGCATATGAAACAGATGCGGAACATTGGTTGTCTTGGCATAACATCAAAACCCTGGGGGACGTACGGTCCAGTCTGTAATAGCAATAAGAAACGTTAAAGCCCTTGACTAATATAACACTATTAGTGCATGTTGATCGCTCAAGACACATCTGAGTATCGACAGCATTAGCAACACATGCGGAACATTGAGGCCAAGTGTGAAATTATAGTAAACACGTAGGTATTGTTTGCTCTGTACGCTTACTTCAAAACGTCCGTAAGTTTATTATGTATTAATGTCCATGTAAGCATCATTTAAAAATTCTGTTCTATGTAAGGTTTTTAATTTATGTCGTTCTATCACATTAATTGCTTGGGAAGTTCTTGTTTATTATCAACCAAATGATCCGTTGGACTTACCAACGCCAACGTATAACGTGTTGGCCCGGAAGTGGAAGAATAATCTGTCTTACTACGGAATATCATCAAAGTACAATTTAAAACATAACATAATTATATGTTCTGTAGGCTGTTCAATACAGAAATAATGTGAACACGGTTTAAAATTAAATGTATAACATGTTCAAATATCCAAGTACAAATTCCGGCTTTATCCTATTGAGAAGTGAAGATGAACCTTTTCTAATTTTATTCTCTGAAACGAAGTAAATTAATACTCACGTTTACTCCGTTCTGACTCCTCTCCATTTTATTTAACTCCTCCATCACCGCCATCTCGTACTCCTCCGCCTCCTCCGAAGAAATCTGGAACAAAAGTAAACAAAATCGAAAAAAAAACACAAATGTGTTATGTACATTTGTGTTATGTGAACACAAAATTCGATGCTTCGTCAGTTTTTAAAAATTACTTGCTTTCTCAAATACATCATGTGGCACTTGCTTGGGCTGCAGAGAAATATCTTGAATTTATTTGGCGCTGCTCAAAAGGTACCGTCAGGGAAGACGATACAGTTCTTTGACATTAATTTGGATACATTAATTTGGATAATCTAGGTTTTTATCATTTGAAGAGTTAATTCAGGTTTCTTAAAGCCTGTCTATTCATTTGTCATTGCAATGCCGTTAAATACTAGTATATCAATTTCAAAACATTTCATTCATTTGCTGACCAGCTAAGAGAGGCAGCAGGCGGGAAGAGAAAATGAGAAGGGTACAGCACTTTTCAATGTGCCTCAGGATATTGAAACAGATTGACAATGTTGCGTGTGGTTTAAGTACTTCTTCGCCCAGATTATCGTTAAATGATCACCCATATAATCGTGTGACCATCATACATATCTGATTTTGAAAAGAAACTGAAACAGAAAGAGACGTTGTGCAGTAATTTCCTTAAATAGCATGCTGATTTGACTATGCACCGTAAAACATAACACGCACATGATCCAGTTTTTGTTTAAAAACCGACATTTCCACCACATTGATTCAATACATAGTGACTTCAATTATTAATCTCGACGTAGTATGATTGAAATAAGCGACATTTGTATGTAATACCTTACTTAGGTCGACGTAAATAAAGATGTTTCCTTATTTAAATGTCTTATATGTACCATATTTGCAGACTGTCTTTTTGCGTATAAATTGGCGCCTATGCAAATTTCGGTTTGTTTCATATGCGAATACATAATCTCTAACATTCTCAAGTCCAGCCGTTCTGGAAAAGCAGAATCGATATGGAACGCAAGACTGATTCTGTATTGCCAGCGATTGTTTGTTTTGGTTTAATTTCGTATCAATCAATAAAGATATACTTGAGATACTGTTATTTGATCAATTAACAGCAGAACCGAGATCTTAACCTAGTTTTTATTGATAATCGATGTAAGCAGTATTATGATGATTTCTATGCCGGAAGCATATCTAAATCTGTTCAAAGACATGACCGTCTGTCATTATCGCTCTGTCATTTATCAATCATGTAACCATGATTACATCCCGTGTAATTCTAAAAATAGCTCTCATTAATGTCATTGCTAGCGGGTGAACGCACGAAGTTGACCGAGCTACTCCGCCTGGAGTTCTGTATCGAAGTATATTCTGCGGAATATCGATCACATCTCGCGATGTTTCCAAGACGCTTACGTCAGTAGTTTAATGTAATTGATGGGCGAGAAAATAACGAGGTGGATCTTAATATGGAAAGATCGTGGGTGCGTAAGAGATGGGTGTTCAAGCAAGGGTTATACAACAATAAATCTAGTGTTTTATAACAGGTTGTTAACACGATATATGACAGCAAAATATAGCATCATGTCTGCCTGCGTTTTATTATTTATTATAAAATATGAATCGTTTAAATAGAGCTAAAGTAAGATATATGACAACATAATGTTGAACGTTTCTATAATTATAAGGATTGATCGTGCGTATTATATACATGTTCATGCAGAAATCAGACGAGTTTGTGTTTAATAAAAATTAACTAAAATAAGCGCCAAACCAAAATAAAAACATACAAAATAATAGTTTGTTATTTTTTTATTTTTTTTTAACTCAACACAGCAAATATTCCATGAATACCAAGTCAGTGTAATTGCAACCATTATGACTGAATGCTTAGTTGGAGAATATGCGAACAGTTAAAAAAAGCGTTTATAAACTGTAATTTTACCTCGACCTTGATATTTTACGAAATACCAAACAAATGTACAGGCGTTAGCATATGTTGTGGGTATATATATACACCACATTCCTAAAGTGATCCTCAGTATTGACGCATCACATAACGTCCTTGACATTGCTTTCAACCTTGACTTGATACAAAGTTAACTTTGGTTTTGATAAAGTGTAAACTTAAATTCGTGAGACTGATTTCTGATTTGCAAAGAATTGGCTGGGGTCGCCTATATGTGTCAACATTTGATTGCCAGACATTAAAAAACGCGGGTTTGGCGTTATTTAACCCATAATTGTTTGAAGTCCAAGGCATTGTTCACCACGCAATTTGTTTCATTAACATTGACCTAGACATTCATGCTGCCCTTGACATTGACCTAGACATTCATGCTGCCCTTGACATTGACCTAGACATTCATGCTGCCCTTGACATTGACCTAGACATTCATGCTGCCCTTGACATTGACCTAGACATTCATGCTGCCCTTGAAATTGACCTAGACATTCATGCTGCCCTTGACATTGACGGCGATGTTGCAATTCTTGGTAATTGTTACTCATATTTGCCAATTAATCATGAGCGAAGTGTTTGCATTGTTTTGTTTTTTTCAAACACCATATGCTGACATGACACAATGGCATGGCATTATGACAGCATCATGTTATAATATTTGCTTCGACGGAATGCGTTGATAACTCTACTCTGTATGGTCATTATTCAGCATCCAATATCGCCGTCATGCAAGAAATGTCTTTCTATATTTGAATTGCATCCAGCATCAATAGAAACCGGGTATAGAATGACTAAAACAACAATGTCAAAGAGATCATTACATACGTAAATAGTTTCTGTGTTTTCAGAGCGATATGGCAGCTCCCAAATGGCAGGTGAGTTCTGAACACGTGATTTGATAACATTATACAAGATATAATTCCAGTGCTAAGAGGTGATGAGGAACTAAACAATGTCCGTAACCTTGACAATGAACATGACATTAAAGAGATACAAAGTGCATTTAAAGAGATACAAAGTGCATAAAAGTGTTGTTTTTGTTCAAATTAACACTATATCCATGGCAACGCACTAGCACGGGCTCGTATGTTTGTCTCAGTGAATGAAAAACTATATATGGTAAATGTAAATTTGACACTGTTATTACGCTGTCAAGCAAATAATGTTTACAGTTAATACTTCTTTGAGATTCATTGTAACCTAGATTAAGTACAACAACATGGCAAACGACACAGTAAAAGGACAAAGTAAATTAGTAATATTTACGTTGTCTTCCTCAGACAGGAATGGTTATATTGTTAACACGTTTCAAAATTCATCAGACTCATCGAGTACCTGCAGCAATAACCACAGTGTGTGTTTCAGTTGGACATTGGTTTTGATGTTTCCTTCAATGTGATTAACACGTGGCAGTAATAAGGTTCGTTGTAATTATTACGTTCGAAGATATAAAACCATATTTTCGTTTTTGTAGTTAAATATAGAGTTTAAATCCAGATGAGTCAGACGGTAGAAAAAATTGAGCACATAACACCGCTGGTCAGCATGTCCCAAGATAAAAAGAGAAACGATCATATTATTTTAATAATTGGTTTGCATGTCCCAAACGAAATGGTGAGACAACGTTGTAATGATTGCTCCATGGTTATACTAGTAAGCAAGGCAACAACACGCAAAATCTTAAACATTAACTTCAGTTGATACAGCATCCTTTCAAAAGTAGATATACAATAACAAAATACCAACAAACACAAAACGAAACTTATCACTGACATAATTATTAGAAGGTTTGTGTAATTATAGCGCCTAGCTTAGTCAATGCGATGTTCCATGTGCTTGTAAATGTCAACAGAAGTAATGAAACAATCTGATCGAATCGCATACATAAATAATTATAGCGCCTAGCTTAGTCAATGCGATGTTCCATGTGCTTGTCAATGTCAACAGAAGTAATGAAACAATCTGATCGAATCGCATACATAAATAATTATAGGTACTGTTGTGACGTTAAAAATAATTGTGCTACTGTTTAATGGGCTTAAAAACGCTGTCCCTGACAAAGAAAACAAACCCAACGAAAACAAAAAGCAAATCAAGGCAGAGATGCCATAAAACTTGGCTGCTCTCTCTTTCGCAACGAAAGAGGAGAGACGAAGCAATGGTGTTTGTTCGTCGATTCCTTACATTAGCGATGTAGTGATTTTTATTTGGCCATTTTTGACCCAGTTTCGTTACAATGTTAAAATTATGTAACGATAACCAAATATTTTAGGTAGATATTTCGTCCCACTGCAGAGTCAAAATATGATAATCTAATAGTCCAGCCGTCAGTAATTAGAATGTGAAGTCAATGTGAAAAACGTGACAAGATAACCATAATTATATTCCAGACATATTTCCAAGAATGCCACCGCTGTACGAATATGTACTGTGATATTACAGTTATGTTCCAGACAGTATAATTAAATAGACACTTTTATTATGTAGGTTTGATTTGATTTCCTTAACCCAGGGCGTAAAATGACAGTTCCACAGTCTACGGAATAATTTACAGTTTTAATTATGACAATAAAATCTGCAAATAATAATGTAACAAAATATATTCTCAATGTTAAATTGGAAATATTGAAATTTTCTGCGAGGGTGCTTTTGTTATGACACAACGTTGTATTCTTATTATTTTAAAAAAGTGTTGTATACTAATATTGATCCGAGTGTGTTTATATACGGCATAACTCACTTTGTCCTTCGCCAAATCAGTCGATAACTATATATTTGAACTATATATTTTACAGAATTTTCTTAATTAAACCCAACAAAACACCCAAGATGAAAACATCACAAAATACCATATGAGTCTTTCATGCAGAAAGATTGATTTTAAGATTCTTGTCAGGTTTATGAACGTGTTGTCTTTAAGAAAGAATGTAGAAAGCCCAAATTCCCAAGACTCACATCCGCTACTGCGTATTACACACCGGATACATCCTTTTCATCATACGGGCTTCAAGTATTTAACTGTTTAATACCAAAGCAGACGACTTCTGCCATGTTCAGTCCTAAAACATGTTTAATTGCTAGGCATTAATGTGTTATAGCACTAACTATGCTGATGAGCGCGTAACTTTTTTTATAAAAGGGTATTTGATGACTGTGCTTTTTACATTGCTTGTACGACATCACAGCGTTCGACATTGATATCCTAATCGATATATTACCGTATGTGCACCGCGCTCCAAATCCTTAAGTAATTAAAACTGTTTAAAACAACGAAAATGTCGACATTAAAAACTATTTGTGATACACAAAAGTTACATGTTTGTACCATAATAGATTTGTAGTAGTTCTCTGTTCTTTCCATGCGTTCGAGTGACGCGTATTCTCTTAAAGTCCATAGCATCATATAAGCTGAGTTGACATTGTTTTATTATACATTTATTTCATAACTTTAAATTGATTTTAAAAGGAAATATCCCTTCAAGGATCCTGCTGCCTACATGACTTGTACGCCATCCTAGTGGCATGTATACCCTTAGGCCTTACCAATTCGATTATATGTTAATTTTGACAATGTGAATTATCGAGTTGGAAAGCATTTACAAATTTGAAAAAAAAAGACTTTTAGGCGTTTCTACCAATATTTTTAAAACAGTGTGCAACTAGTCAATTTACACAGTTAAAATACTGTGTGGAAGTAAGTTCCCAATATGAAGCTGATATTTAATGGTTTGCAGGTAAACATTTGCTTTAGCTTGTACCGTGAATAAGTTGTGAAAGAAAAATGTTCTTTATCGACTCATCGTTTGTTTTTTCCTGTCTGGTTGGTAGGTTTCGAAAAATCATGAGGACGCTAAACATAGAATCAATCTGTATGGTCTTATCGATAAGTTACGTGAAAAGCTGGTTGTATCTCTCCCATTCATCATGGCTAAATGAGGCGAGCATGTGCCATAAAATATAGGATGTTCCATTAATAGAACCCTCCGGTAGTGCAATACTTAATGGCCCAATAAGCACGAACAAATGTCTTATTTCCATTTCAAGCCACAGGCGCTTGTTTGTTTAACAAAAAAAAAAAAAATATCTATCACTATTATAAATATACACAAGATAGCTCAATCGCCATTTTCTATCGTAACGGAAGTGACGTTGCATTGAAAAGTACCCGGTCCGAATGCATGTACTATCGTTGCGTAGGGAACCAAAACGGGAAATTTCACTTCCATTACGATAGAAAATGGCGAGTGAGCTACCTTGTGTATTTATATCTATAGTACTAGGATTCTTTGTTTGTTAAACAACCAAGCGAATATGTTTCAGGCTAGCGCGTTTTCCAGCCATAATGATACAGGTTTGGCATACAGGACATAGGACAGTTGTCGGAAAATATTATGCTCAAACTTCGAAAAGCTGCACGTTGAAGATGGTTGTGGTGGTGGTGTAATTTATGACAGTGATTTCAGAATCCATTGACTTGTACGCCATCCCAGTACTTGACATTAATACCTTTATCGATATGTTACGTGCAAAGCTGGTTGTATCTCTCCCAAGCATTTTGGCTAAATGAGGCGAGTCTGTCAGCCATAAAACATCGGATGTTCCATGAATAGAACTTTCTCGCAGTGCGATGATTAATGGCCCAATACGCACGAACAAATGTCTTATTTCCATTTCAGGCTAGCGCGTTATTTAGGGACAATGATACAGGATTGGCACACAGGGCATAGGACAGTGGTTTGAAAATATACTGCTCAACAGTTGAAAAGAGAACACCCACGTTGTATTAATAATAATAATAATAATAATAATAATAATAATAATAATAATAGTATTATTATTATTATTATTATTAACGATAAAAAAACACTTTGACGTCACACTACTAATCTTGGAGGCCCCAGTGTGAACATTAGGGCGTTACAAACATGATGACGTCACAAACATGATGACGTCACAAACATGATGGCGTCACACTACTCACCTCGGAAGCCTCCACGAGGTCGTTTAGAAGGTTCTGGAACTCTCCCATCTCGCCTGACTTGTACAGGTACTCTGCCACCACCTTCGGTGTGAAGTCCATCGTCTCTTTCACTTCAGCGAAATCCTGCAAATAAAATCATTAGAAAACTGGACACTATCATTATTAGTAACGTCTTGAAATTCGTTCTAAAATAGTAGTCGATTTAATCGAAATCATGCCAATATGAAACAAAAAATAAGAAAATAGCCTTATTATTTTACATTATTTATTATTACCATGAAATTCGTATAAAGTAGTAGTAGTAGTAGTCGTAGTAGTTGAAATTCTGCACATATGATTTCATAAAGTTTGGTGTATGGTATCTTATAAATTACGTGAACTTGGCGCAACATTAATAGTCTTAACCCTCAAAATCAGGCAAGTATAAATCAGATAGTAGTACAGGTAGTACGCTTATTAATATCAGGAAATCTGTACACAATTAGAATTCTATTTCTGTTTACATGCCGATACAGCATCGGTCAAAACAAACGATTTCCAAAAATATGTTCTGTTTATTTTGTTGAAACACTTTAAGAAGAGAAATTGCATTGATAAATAAAAACAGTGTCAGAACAAGTTGAAAATTACCAGAAGTTTCCTTATCATTAGGTTTGTAAAAGCATTTCTTGCACCAAGATTACGTCATTTGTATAATATGCAATTCGCATCTTTGATTATAATTGTAATACCATCAAACAAGACTCGCTCTCCCTAAATGTCAAATTCAATGATTTCCAAGATATGCCGATCATAATTATGATCACTTAAAAGCATGTGATATTCTCCAATAACAAAATATATGTGCATAATATGCAATTCGCATCTTTTATTTTAATTGTTTTACCATCAAACAAAACTCTGTCTCTATAAATGTCAAATTCAATTATTTCCAAAGATATACCAATCATAATTATGATCACTTAAAAGCATGTGATATTCTCAAATAACAAATAATACAGTGACTAAGTCGTTATTATGGTCGTTTTTAGAAACTGTCTTTTATCAAGTTTCAAATCATAATAATCATAACAAATTTGGACGCATGCTACATAAGTTCATATGATACTTTTGACATTGCCATGCGTAAACTGGAATGTACCGCTACATTTTGTATCACGTTCGCAAATGTTTTTTGTAACGTAAACTTGAGGTGAGCAAAATGCTTAGCCATTATTTAAGTGCATCATTGTTATGCGATAAATTTAAAATGTACTTATTTTCAACAGATGTCATATTGCTTTCAATTGAAAATGGTACGGTGTAACAAAAGTGTAAACTGCCCACGTAATGTTTGAAAGCGTTTGCCTTTTCTGTTGCCGTAATAATAGGAATATCAGTTTAAAGCCGCATTCCATAGAATATTATTGAATACATCTTAAATTGACATTCGGTCTAATAACCATTAATGACGTTTATTCGACTGAGAACTGTTTTTATTTACGAAGGCATTTTATAAGGTCTATGTTCGAAAACCCTTGGTTCGAACGGAATATACACTTATGTACATGCTGGTTTACTCCAGGGGCCTCATCAGCTATCGCATACAGATAATTGAACGACAAAAAGTTACACAAAACGTTATTATAGTACCGATTTAAATGCTGTTTTATGCATTTCGATCGGCAAGATATCCATTAAAAACTATGTCAGCAAAGTTGTATTTTCATTAACATATTTCTGGTCTGCTGCTTTAATATAATTGCCATGCGTTGTGAGTTCTTTTGAACTAACATTCACACGTGCGCTCATGGACTTACTGAGGCCGAATATGAGCATACGCACAATTCACGTTTCAATTTTATATGTCGTTTTATTAGCATAATTTTAATTTATCTAAAAATTAATTCCAAAGCATATTTCAATTTTAAAATGTATTTTATCGGATAGTGCTGGTGTGTATTATGTTGTACCTCGCTGGTTTCAGGCTTTGCACAGTAAATTAGGGCTTTAAATCGTCATGCAAGCGATTTGCTGGTTTCAGGCTTTGCACAGTAAATTAGGGCCTTAAATCGTCATGCAAGCGATTTGCTGGTTTCAGGCTTTGCACAGTAAATTAGGGCTTTAAATCGTCATGCAAGCGATTTGCTGGGTTCAGGCTTTGCACAGTATTAGCGCTTTAAATCGTCATGCAAGCGATTTAATGTATGCGCATTTGCGTATCGGAATACGTATTCCTAGTTACGCCCCTGGCGCACTGTGCTCTATGAACCATTCAATCGCCCGCGCGCGCTCTCTGCGTCAGATAGACCGCATGTATTTCCTTAGAACCATTCAATCGCCCGCGCGCGCTCTCTGCGTCAGATAGACCGCATGTATTTCCTTAGATTATAAGAAGGATATTAATGAGTATTTACCTGCTTGTCATCGATCTGTGCATCTTTTTCATTTGATATAACAGTGTGGACGTCTTTATCTGAAATGGAATCGACTCTGGTAAAAATGCCTATACATGATTATGCATAAACATATAAGAACATCGCAAACTATTTAAATTATTTAATGTCAATATATCATTACAGATCAACAATATAAACGCGCATTTTTACTTAATCATTACGTACTTGTATTGGCCGTCTGTTAGTTACGGTTGAAGTATAAAGTATGAGGCCTATTGAGCAACGTTCGAGTGCGTTTCGTGGGTAGAATCATTACTTAGTACATGTATCTCGTGAGAAGGACCATTCGAACGATCCGAGAGAAGGAATAAAACTGCGACTCTGATTATGGTTGGAATAGACAAAAAGGAGCTTTTTGAGTCAAGGCACCCTGGACACGAATTCACCAAGCCATTCTTAGACTGAAGAATAAAGAACTGGGGTCGTATTCCAGAAACATCTTAAGTGCAATTTTATCCGTAGCCTTAAAATCGTCATTTTTCTTAAGCATTTTATTCCATATATGAATGAAATTTCTTCTTAGTATTAACTAATTATCAACTTATTATTAAGTACTATTTACTTAACTGTAATTGGATTCATTAATTTATGTGTAGTTTTAAAAATATTACCTTACAAAAATTGGAACTTACGTGAAAATCTTTTAAGATAAACTTAATATGTTTCTGGAATATGGCCCCAGACTTAGATTCAAAATATGATGGGAGCCAATGTTGTTAGAACAGTGTTCTAAAGACAGAATGCTGTAAGGCGTAAAATGTTTGTTCCAGGTAACATGCCCCCCAAAAAAATTAGGGTAGGTAGATCGGGATTTTTTATTTATTTATTATTATTATTTTTGTAAATGGTCAACTTAAAGACTCTAAAACTGAATAAATATTCAAAAAGTATTAGCAATATCCTTAAACATTGTTTATAAGTGGAAACCATCAAAATAAAACACTTATTTATCATAAATTGAAAAAGGTAAATAAAACAAAAATCAATCTGACAAACCCAATAAAATGTTCAACGGTCGGGGCATTCTTTTAGGGTAGGTCGTGTTACCTGAAAAAATAACATATTTTTTTTACGCCTAATAAGAGTGGATGAACACCGAGTAAGATTCAAGGTTACAGCGCTCCTAGAAAAGAATTGTTTCAATACTACGAATATATTCTTAGTCTCAAGTCGAATCATATGTAAGCAAAAATGAGCCTTCGGTTATTGTCGAACCTGGAATGTCTAAGGTCGCTTTAAAACTGGTTTCCGGTTTGGCGTCGGGCGAGGGCTTTGATTGGCTGAGGTGTTCCGTCAAGTCCGAGATCACGTGGTGGGTTTCCGGCTCGGACACTAAATACAAAGACAAGTTTCTCACGAACGCGAAGACTAATTTATTTTAAGGAGTCTCATTATCTTACGCAGGTTTTGCAATCTTAGTTGTAACCTTAGTTGTAGCTACTACAACTATAACAACAACTATATTAATTCTGATAATAATATTTATTATAAAATACATTATTATTATTATTATTATTATTAATAATACGTTATTATTATTATTACGTTATTGTTATTATTATTATTATTATTATTGTTATTATTATTATTATTATTATTATTAATTTATGGTTATTATTATTTTCATGATTATTATGATTATGATTATTATTATTATTATAGTATTATTCGTATTATTATTATTATTGTCATTATTATTATTATTATTATTATACATTAGCATGTAGAATCTACTTTATCTAAATTCTTAAATTAATCAATTAATTAATTAATTAATTAATTTATAAATAATAAATAAATAAATGAATAAATAAATAAATAAATAAATAAATAAATAAATAAATAAATAAATAAATAAATAAATAAATAAATAAATAAATACATAAATAAATTTATTAATTAAGAATTTTCGCTCATCCATGTAATGTTAATATGTACAAGACGTACCTTTTTCTTCAGTGTGTTGTTCTTTATTTTCTGCGCCGTTAATGTTTGAATATGAAAACGACTTTGTCTTTGAGTACTCCACACCGTGGGGTCCTGCAAACAAGAAATAAAAAGTTAAATTTCAAGCTGAAAGCTGAAATTCTTTGGTTCGTATTAATAAGGCCAAACAAAAAAAATAAATGGTTGGTTTCCGCTTACATCTCTACAAAAGCTAGGAGGGTAGGTAAAATATAGCTTTTTTTACTTTAACTTTTTTTTTCTTCGCCGCATATTCATCACAAAGTTTAAATATATTGGACTGCATGTGAAATGTTTAAACGCCTCCCAACAAAGAAACTGTACCTTAACTATAAATCAGGTCATCGAAAAAAAGATTTTTGGAAAGAAACTAATAATATAAGCGAAAACTGCTCTTTTTTCCAGAAAATTATAAAAACATTATGATTGTTAGGCCAAAAAACACCTTTAGAGTCGGCGGAAAAAAATAGTGTGTGTGCCTGGGGGTGCGTGGGGGGGGGGGGGGGGAGGGCGAGCGGAAGCCTAAAGCGGGTTAGTTTTTTTTTAGAATCTAAATATTTCATATGTCTGTGATCATTCGAATAAAAAAAACTATGAAAATCAAAATGGAAATACGATCTGATATGTTTATTCATAACTTAATAAAATCATTTGTAACGCTTGTTTTTTTTATAGAATTATTTATACAGACGCCGTATAGTTTGGCAATACATATATTGTACAACTCCAACAACACATCTCTATGCCAATACAATTAAATCGGTATTTCACATATCGGTAGAATGGTGGGTATGGGTGTTTATGCATTCCAGTGAAATATCGACTTTTATTGGTAATGTTTGAACAGTGAAAATATAAGATTTCATATTTTCACGCCGGTGAAAATAAAACAAAAACGGACTCTTTTTTTCTATAAATAACATACAACTAACGGTTTACCTCCTTGGGCAATTTTATTTACATATACAGTATTTACCGTACATACTTTACGCCACTCGCGAAAATATTTCTTTCTATAACCACTCGCGAAATAAAACTCGATCATTCACCGAACTCAGCAATTATCCACTTTATATTTTCAGGCATAATTTATTGATGCAAATAAAAGGTTTAAAAAAATAAATGCATCATTTGAATCATTAAAATGGTTCGATGCAAAATCACCACAATCGCAAGTGATCAGTATATTAGTATATATTTTGTTATTATCCCAAATACATACAAAAAACGCATTGGAATCAGTAAACTAATAACGATTTAGTAACCTTTAATTGTAAAAGTATCTGTATGCGACAGCTGGTGATGCCTCTGGAGAAAACCAGTATGTACATAAGTGAATATTCCGTTCATACCAAGCGTGTTCGAAAATATACATAATACAATGCATTTCGTAAATAAGAAACAGTTAACAGCCGAATAAACGTCATTAACGTACATTCGAACTAATACCAAATTCAGATGTATTGAAATTTATCCCATCATCAGGCGTGCATTGACGAAGTAACACCCCATGAAATAAACTTTGCTTTATTTCAACACTGTGGTGTCAAAGCAGTCACGCGCAGTATAATTGACGTCATCTTGTTGATTGTGTGACGTCATTTTATGTTTTTCGTAACATTTTGTGCGTTTTCATTTTTTTTTTTCATTTTCAAAACAAAGACGGCAAATGATGGGATAAATAGCATTCTAGGTAAGAGTTAAATAAAGATAAGCTTATTTTCTCGGCATGAAAGCGTCAACGCCTCGCCAAGGCTCGTGGTTCAGGTTTTCTAAGCATCGCTAAGTAAACTTATCTTTATTCAACACTAACCTAGTATCCTCTATATATTCTATGGACTGTGGCTAAAACAACATACACATAATTTTAATCTTCCTCGTATTCCAACTATGAAGACTGTGAATGAAAATATCTCGGCAAAACTGAGACACGTTCTTTCTTTCTTTCTGTTATCTTCAAATCGAAAAGATACAGACGTACGAGTGCCTTTGAAATGCTTCATTTACAATTCAATCTTTTCCGCCATTCAGAGAAATTCTAATTATACGAAAGCTAAATTCAGACTTGGTAGACATAACGGCGTTCAAGACATTATTCATGTCGCGTTAAACCTCGGGGAAAATTCTACGTACATCGAAACTTAAAACTTATATATAGGAAAATAATTATGTTGTCCTTGGCAGAATAACACGCACATCCAACAAAGTTAAGAGCACAAACTAAAATGCGTTCTTCTTCTCATTAGTGTAGTGTAGCCGTCACTTTTGGTCTATTAGTGGTTGTTTGGCATCATATATTGGTAAAGTGATAACATCTCGTAAAAAAACTTCAAAGTGATAGGCAATTAATATTTGTATCGGTACTTTAATATTTAATTTGTTTAACAGTGCAATGCATACGTTTTTAACTGATAGGAGTTTTTTCAAAGTGTTGAAAAAGAACACATAGAAAGAACTCCACTACTGAAACGTTGTTAATTTCTTTTGTTTCAAATGAGCGTGTCTGCTAAGTAATAATACGTCTCATTATGCATGCCAGGGTATGATTTGATACGTTACAGGAAATATCACAACCATAACAAAGAAATCATGATTTCGCAAATAATATGGTCCCGTCACGATGGTTTGTTTCTCAAGAACAGAAAAATAGGATCGAACTATTTTCATATTCAAGAACATCTGTTAATTTTCTGTAAAACTGCTTAAAAACCATGAGACACATGTAATACATATAATTACTCGCTTTTTTGTTTCGCGTCTATAAGTATATATTTTCCTGGATGAACATTTGAGATATCGGTATTTCTGCTCATTTCGACATTCACAGACACATTATTTGAATAAAAGATTAATTATATATAAGTGTTCGTTTCATTGGATTCAATCTATTTTACTGTATATTCATAAAAACAAACGAGAATATATAACTAAAATCACGAACAATTGCATTTAAATAAGACTGTGACACTAGGACGCTTCCATAATATTGTCTTTTAACAGAATGAATTGTTTGACAACAGCGACATTTCCATTGTTTAAACACCTGTGTGTTGTTGTTTCGGGGTTTAAAGTCCTTCCGCGCCTGAGGCTGCATTATGTGAGGACTTCCTAAACACCTGTTAAATTCATCGAAAAGTATTCAACAAAAGACGGCTTTTATTCCTTATCAAACAAATCGTCATTTCTAGAATAAATGTTGTTTGAACTGGGACAACGATTTGCGTCAGCATGTGTTATCCATCCAACAGAGCTGATAACGACAATTTCCAAAATTGTCATTCGTCTTTGTTTTTGCCCGTCTTATCATTCGCCAGGAAATACATTTTTCCGCACAATGACGTCATCCGCGAAAAACAGATTGCTTTTTGTGTCAACTAAAGTGTATTGCCATTGGGTCATTATCGGGTCCACGTAGCCATGGCAACCGATAATAGAATAAATTTACGACTCGTTGCCCGAAGCTAGCATACAATTAAATCAAGTCTAAGAATATGTAGTCAATTTTTACTCGATGTATTGCCATTCACCGGGCACGAACGTCAGTACATGTATATGATATGAGATATTCACCTGGCACGAACGTCAGTACATGTATATGATATGAGATATTCACCGGGCACGAACGTCAGTACATGTATATGATATGAGATATTCACCGGGCACGAACGTCAGTACATGTATATGATATGAGATATTCACCGGGCACGAACGTCAGTACATGTATATGATATGAGATATTCACCGGGCACGAACGTCAGTACATGTATATGATATGAGATATTCACCGGGCACGAACGTCAGTACATGTATATGATGTGAGATATTCACCGGGCACGAACGTCAGTACATGTATATGATGTGAGATATTCACCGGGCACGAACGTCAGTACATGTATATGATGTGATATATTCACCGGGCACGAACGTCAGTACATGTATATGATGTGAGATATTCACCGGGCACGAACGTCAGTACATGTATTTGATATGAGATATTCACCGGGCACGAACGTCAGTACATGTATATGATATGAGATATTCACCGGGCACGAACGTCAGTACATGTACATGATATGAGATATTCACCGGGCACGAACGTCAGTACATGTATATGATATGAGATATTCACCGGGCACGAACGTCAGTACATGTATATGATATGAGATATTCACCGGGCACGAACGTCAGTACATGTATATGATATGAGAATAAACGGCGTACAGCAGTTTTATTAACGAGTCTTAGCCAGCACACTAAATACTTCAGTTGTGGAAGGGAGATTCTTACATGACACGCGCAGAGTTTTCTATAGCCAAAGAACACAAATCACCATGTTTAAGCTACCAATAAACAACCCGAGAACAATAGTCCTGAAACCGTAAAATAGGGTTGCATCGAAATTGAAGAAAATGTTGTTAGTTTATGTTAGAATCGAAAGAAATTTCGCATTATCGTTGTTTATCGTTTATGAGTAATCATCGGCTGAAATTCATAAAATTAGAAAGCGTTTGTAACTCTAAACGATGGAATAATTTGGGATGTTTCTGTTGTTTTCGTTGAAACTGTTGACATCACGTGGAACACTTATATAAAGTAAATAATTCAGTATGAAATACAGATGTCGGAATGGCTGAGTCGTTAAGGCGATAGCTTTTTAATACGAAGGTCCCGGGTTCGAACCCCGAAAGTCCCAATTTTTTTCTTTTCTTTCTAAATAATTGTCTTGTTATTATACTTGAGTTTTTAGTTCCAATGCATAAATCTGTCAAGTTAAATCATTTAATGGCATACTTCAAAACATGCGACAATCTGCGAACAAGTCCCTTTAAAGGAGACATACCATTCAAGCAAACATCAAATACAACCAGTTACATTTTGTTCAAGTCAAATACTAAAATATTTCGAAAATATGACAGGTGCTGATTATATGTTCACACTTCAACGTCGAATTTCCCGTTGTATCGTTTCCATAATATAACCCCTTGCAAAATTCCAAGAAAAAATCACATTGTTTATTTTCAGTTGTTTATTTTTGTGAAAATAATTTTATTATTACGATATCATGCCAGGAACTAAAAACATTTGCGGCAAGGTAGGACAGGCTGTATATTGCTTTTATATTCTTCTGATTTTATTACTTCAAGAAAGTATTTCCATAATCGTCAAAGGACAAAAACGTTTTGTGTAGGCCATGCTAATGATTTCCTTACCATTCTTCTGCAAAATAAGTATGCGTTTAGATTCTAGTTTAGGAAAATTATTCCTGCATCTGTCAAAGGCAAATATTACATGTTTCTTTTGTTTTGTTCCGAGGATTTGGCGTTCCAAATCGGTAATACGGTAACGCAGTGATAGCACAGTTAAATATGACCTCGGAAAGCATATGTAGGTCACCACAAAAAACTAAAATAACATAGTAATATTGATATCATTATCATCATCATCATCATCATTATCATCATCATCTCATCACCTCATCATCATCAGCAGCAGCAATAGCAGCAGCAGCAACAAAATTATTAACGCCATCATTGCCATCATCATCAACATCATGATCATTACCATCATCATCATCATCATCATCATCATCATCAACATCAACATCATGATCATCATCATCATCATCATCATCATCAACATCATGATCATCACCATCATCATCATCATCATCATCATCATAAGCGTCGTCATCGTCGTTATCATCATCGCCTTCATCATAGTCATCGTCATCGTCATCATCATCATCATCATCATCATCAATACAATATCAGATCATCAATAATATTATCAATTTCATCCACGGCTTCATAACCGTTCTTCAAACGTTAACATTAATCAGAACCGTGTTCTATTTTCGAATCATACTTTGATATTTTTGCAAGACATCCTCAATGTTTATCTTTACTGAATCAGTTCTATGTTTGGAAACATAATATCCCGTGTCTGACTTGAAATGAAATCACCCTGCTGTTATGGTTATTTTAAGAAGTTGGCTTTATTTGTCATCGGGTATCTATAGAAATAATATTCTTTATGGAGCGCAAAAAATCGGTCATGAAATGGATTCCTAGCATCCGCCGGCAAAACATCTTAAATAACCGGCACAAATGTCTCAATGATTTATGGCTGTCCAACAGTTATTCTGTAACCGCGTCAACATAATTCTATAGTTACATTTGGTGTTTCAATACATTAGACATCTGAGTTAAACAGTTTCAGTCGCAAATAAATTGTTCACACATCAATTCTTTTAAACCTTTGAAAAAACGGTATGTTGGCAATTGTAAATATAAAAAAAATAGCCATTTTTTATTTCCCAATATTATCTGTAATTTTGAAATATATTTCCAGAGAAAGTGCAAGTATGCCCCAGTTTTAAAATAAATCGAGCACTGTTAATAGTTACACAACTATTGTGCAATTTTGACTATTTTTTGTCATGCACGATTGGTCGTAGGGCATAGTAAATACATTACACCGTGCCTGATTGGTCGTAGGGCATAGTAAATACATAACACCGTGCCTGATTGGTCGTAGGGCATAGTAAATACATTACACCGTGCCTGATTGGTCGTAGGGCATAGTAAAGACATTACACCGTGCCTGATTGGTCGTAGGGCATAGTAAATACATTACACCGTGCCTGATTGGTCGTAGGGCATAGTAAATACATTACACCGTGCCTGATTGGTCGTAGGACATAGTAAATACATTACACCGTGCCTGATTGGTCGTAGGGCATAGTAAATACATTACACCGTGCCTGATTGATCGAAAACAAATATAACAACGAAACTGAACGGTCGGTTTAACATACTTCATGCATTACAACGCATCTGACTGGTCAGTCAAAGAAAATAAATGCATAACAACGCACCTGATCAGTAGTACATAACACATAACAGCGTACTCGACTGGTCGGTATAATAAATATATCACAACGTACCTGATTGGTCGGCGGTCGTCAAGGATTCGAGGGCCTTCTCTTGTGACTGGAACTGCGACTTTAAGGCGGCCTTGATCTGATCTGTAAAGATAAAACATAAGGACTTCATACATACTGCTGGCTCAGATATAATGTTCTATTATACTCTCATTAATACGAGATACATAGGTTGCTGCACATGGTGAAAGGGAGGGAGTTAGATGGAGGGGATTATATGGTTGGGAGGACGTACTAAATAAAGGGATGAATAAATAAAGGTAGGAACTAATAAATTAGTGGATGCGTGAATGAATGAGGAAATAAAGAATGAATCTTTGAAAGAAAGGTGGGAAAGAAGGAAGGTAGGAAAGACAGAAGGAAGGGACATAAACAAGTGAGGAAGGACAGAAGGAATGAATTATATATGGAAAGAAGGAATGACGAAAGAAAGTAAGAAAAGAAGGCAACAAGGGAAGGAGAGAGGGAGGGAGGAAATGAATAGTTATGGAGGGATTGAGTTAGGGAGGGAGGGAGGGAGGGAGGGAGGAGTTAGGGAGGGAGGGAGGGATAAGTGAGACAGGGAGGGGGGCAGGGAGGGAGGGGGGCAGGGAGGGAGATTTGAGAGGGAGGCAGATAGAGAGGAAGGAATATTTACCCATATTTAATTCGCATACATTCGTTATTCAAACACATGAACACAGCTGGCGATATTTGTGAATGACTTAGTTAATAACCAGGTTGAAGACTAATTGAATTTCAAACTGACTCTGGTAAACTAATTTTGTCTTCAATTCCTCGGGGGAATTTGTTTGAGAATAAGGCATAAAATGTGGAACGACAAAAACACGTGACTGATTCAGTGTACACGTGACATTATAGATAACCCACGAATCCGATATAAGACTCCAATTACAGTAATTCAAATGTCTAAAATATCGTGACACAGTTCTAATCCTGAGCATGCGCACAAGTTTCACCCTATATTTAAAACTGGTTGAACACGAAACAAGACTATCTGAACTTGCAAACATGACTTAACTGGGAGTCTTGTGTAAGCAAAATGTACAAGCAGGTTCTAGATATCACAATGACTCGTTAATTGTTTAGTTGTCTAATATAATATAATAACTAGGTATTAATTAACGTGGCTAAATGTTGCATTGTTCCAATAAATGATTTAAAAGTACGTTTGAAATCAAAATAACTCATAGAAATGATAATATTTAAGATTTCAAAACGAAGTCTATGTTCAAAATTAATAAGGAATACGAAAACCAATCCGAACTTTAGTAACAGGTATCCGGACATCGGTTCCTACGGACATTCGTTTCTACTCTCTTCTTTTTAACATAGGCGGACAATGGTTCCTACATGTTTATTACACCCCGGACACTCGTTTCTTCATTATTTTGATAGCCCGGACATTGTTTCCTACAGTATTTTGACAGCCCGGACAATAGTTCCTATGTAAGATTATTGTCAACCCGGGCATCGCGGTCGATATGGTGTATTTATCGGCGATATAACGTCTTCATTTCAGGATCGACACCCAAAAGATCGCAGTCCTGCATTTGTTAAAAATAAATAAACACAGTTAAAGATATTTTCTATTATCATAAGAGCTACAAATTCGTTAATTATTTTATTGCAATTAAATGTATTATTAATTGTTGACACTTTAAATTAATAGATTAACAATATCAACTCAAAATTGTCGCTCGGACATAGTTACTATGGAAACCACACTTATACAGCTTTCTAGTGTGATTTGAAGTCACAGTACATGTATACGCTTAAATCTGCCGTACTATTGTATATCTCTACTCTGCCGAAAACGTGAACTTTGTGTTAGAATCCTGGAAATGGTTGTAAAAATAATATTTCATATGACGTATTATGCAAATGTATTGCGTATCCAAGGCATTTATGTTAATGTTAGTATTTGCGTCATCTTGCATTACGCGTTTTGTTTTAAATTAATATGTCATGATCATCTTATCCTAGCGATGAATAAACAATAAAGCACCAGCAACAGTAGCAACAGCAGATTCAACATACAAAACGACTTCAACTACTTGTGCTGCTGTCACTTATGCAACTCCTATACTACTTCTACTACTATTACTACTTCTATTACTACTACTACTACTACTACTACTACTATTACTACTACTACTACTACTACTACTACTACTACTACTACTACTACTACTACTACTACTACTATTACTACTATTATTATTATTTTTACTACTACTACTACTACTACTACTACTACTACTACTACTACTACTACTATTACTACTACTATTATTACTACATCAACAACTACTATTATTACAAGATCTAGTACGACCACCACCAACAACACCATTACTTCTAGTCTACTAGATTGAAGTTACCAAAATCTAAAATCTGCTGACACAAAATGGCAGTACACAAAGTTCTACAGAACACGTTTGCGCTATAAAAGCCATCCTACTTTTTCCGCACGTCATATTCACAACATTTGAAGGTGATATTGACGCTTGTGTTAAATGTAATTCGTTCCCATGACAACAATACGTTTGGTGTCCTTTACATAGTTTTCCTATTTACAATTGCAGTAATGCGCTATTTCTTTTCCTTTGCAACCATTTGTCTGCGAATGTTAATTTTGCAAAACTTAAGTTAAAAAATATACCAAGCCTTGAAGAAGAATTGGTGTTCATTATATGCTTGTTTTTTCACGGGGATTCAAAGATCGGTCGGGTTGCGGGTTTTTCCTTTCGATTTCAGATAATTCGTTATTTTGTAGTATACACAACATTACTACTAATAGTATGCGATTTATAAAATAGTTGCGAGTTTAATTAGTCAATATATTATTTAGTCACCGTATATTGTACTATTTATTGGTAAGTCACCATACTATATGTCGTTGATATAATATTTTTATTAGATCACATTAAGTATTTGTTTATGGTATAAATGGTATAAATGAAAGAGTGGTCAAAACTTTTGTCCATTAATTAATTAGTATAAGATCTTTCTCGCGATTAATATATGAATAATCGCTCCTTTATGCGATCAATATATAAATACTTTTTCCTTTATGCGATTAATACGTCAATTGAAGTCCCCGCTGGGGATTAATCTATTTATAGAAGTTACTTTAGACGATTAATCTACTAACATACGTTTGTGTATATAATATTTATCTATTAATATACGCATATTGAGGTTTTTATAAAGACTCTAATTTCAGAGATGAATCTATTAATACAAGTTTCTTATGGCCCTGAATTGATGAACCTGCCACTAATTTGGCCCCAGGAGTCCTATCGATAAATCTACCGATGAGTTATTTAAATTGTGGATCGCTCATTAAACTTGATGTTGATTTATCGATCATTATATCCATCAATCTAGTTGGATGGGTACTACGTCATCCAAACAAAACGTTGATAAGTTGATGAAACGGTTGCACAAACGGTTGATTTGTAATTAAATTATTTTGGAAACTTCTATGTGTATTTACCCTAATAAACTGTGGATAAAGTAGACATATGTAAATATGCGAAGCGAAAACAAAATACGAGAAAAAAAAAACGACACGAAAATGAAACAAAAAGTATTGGTAAATAAAACTAGAAATAAATTTATTTAATGCTAAATAGTGAAATATAGAAAAATATCAGTTAGATATATCCCTATATCACTAACATTTTTGGATCCCTATTTAATACAGTAACTGAAACGGACCATCATCGATGCCGGGCTCAAAACTGTGAAATGACGTCGTTATTTTAACGTAATGACTTTATGATTCTCGCGATATTTCCAACACAAATGTAAAACAAAGGTTAATAAAGCACAAAATAAACAGATAATGTGTTTGTTTTCGGTGTGATAACGCGTGATATCATCACCGGAAAATATTAATTGTCTCCCTTTCCGGTGATGATATCACGCGTTATCACATCGAAAACAAACAAATATCCTCTATTTATTATATGCTTTTCAGTGACATATCGAAATTTATTGGTGGAATAAAGTTATATATTTTCACTGTTCGAGCAGTGAAACTATAAGATTATAACATAAAACGGACTATTTTTCCATAAATAGCATCAATCTACAAGTAGTGGTTTACAACCCCTGGCAAATGTATATACATGTACAGTATTTACATGCATGTGTTATCATAAAACACATTATAAAATTCAACACAATTATAATTAAGCGACAACGACTCACAAAATATGGCGCCTTTTTTTCGACCATACTAACGAGTGACAGTGTTGGAATCATGTATGACGTCATTTTTATGACGCCAGAATACACGAACTTGTGACGTTTAAGCTTATCTTGCGCAATTTTATTTATCTATTGTCCAAAAGCATAAAATAAAAACAAAATTTGTTGATTTCGGCGTAAGATTGAATTTTATTTCACTTGTGAGCATAGACAATAGATATTTTCACTCGTGGCTTCTCCACTCGTGAAAATATCATTTTCTATGAACACTAGTGAAATAAAATACGATCTTACACCGAAATCAACAAATATCCCCTATATCTAGATCGACAAGGAAACAAAAAGACTGTAAGTTATAGTGGTTGTAGAGAATCTGAAAAAATGTGATACTGGCACGCTGTTTAATCCCAATATGAATTTCAGTCTGTTTTATTTTGTTGTAGTTGCTGACAGAACCACTAAACTCAATAACGCCATAGAAAAACCTCCATATCACCGAATCAGCGGGCATTCCGAAATAATTACCCCGTGTATAATAAATCCACCACGCGCCGTTCAATTTCCGATCGTATATTTCTGTCTCCAGATATTGACGGTTTTGCGTGGGCGGTTTCCAGGGATACGAGAGCTTTTCATCCTACTTACCGCCTTATTATATAGCGAACAATTCTATTAAACTGCCACCACCAGTCTCTTGGTGATTATCTCGAAGCTGTGAGTGTGTCGTACAATGATTAGCGGTACAGGATAATACCAGTTCTTAGTTCTCCAGTGCAATACAGTTGTTGTTTCGTTAAGGCGTAAAAAAATTATGTTTGTTTCAGGTTACATTGCCCTAAAAAATAGGGTAGATAGGTAGGGATGTATTTTTTTTTTTTGGTAACTGGTCAACTCGAAGAATTTAAAACTGAATGAATATTCAAAACATGTTGGATATATCATTAAAATTTGTTTGGAAGTGGACGCTATCAAAACAAAACACTTGTTTATCCAAAAAATCTTTAATTGTTGGCATAAAGTAAATAAAACAAAACATTTTATGACATACCCAATAAAATGTTTTAGGGTCGGGGCATTTTTTACGAGTAGGTCAGGTAACCTGAAACTAACATATTTTTTTACGCCTTTTAATGCGTATTCTGGAGATAATAATGTAGTTTTTGCCATTATAAGCGCCAATTATGATGGGTATAACAATGATGATGATGATGATGGTGATGATGATGGTGCTGATGGTGATGATGATGATGATGATGGTAGTAGTAATGATGATAATTATAATAATTACAATTATAATGATTTTGATGATGAAGATGATGGTGGCGAAGAAGAAGAAGAAGATGATGATGAAGATGATGATGATTATGATGATTATGATGATAATAATGCTTATGATTATGATGATGATGATTGACGATGGTAGACGACTATTGATGTAGACGACTGTAGATGATAACGACTATTATGATGATGATGATGAAGGTGATGATGGCAATGATGGTGATGTTGATTACTGTTGTTGCTGATTTAATAACATATAGGGAAACCTAGAAGACTTTTTAAATCAGCCCAGCCAGACAAGTATCATCCCAAGTTCAGCTGCAACGCCAGTTTCACACCCTCATCACGTATGCGACTCCGGATGTCCGCGAGGCGCGTGTACTCCGACTGTAATTCGCCACCACAACATGGCGGACAATGTAATTTCCGGGTTCCATATTGGCGGACAGCGTCATTTATCAGGCAATGGTTCAATGGTGGTTCAAGGATTTATAGACCATTCTGGCGGCTATTATTGCCACGTCAGCGACTTCCTTGTTATTTTTGTCTCTTTTGAATGTAAAACCAGTTTAATTATTTATATCGGCGTCATTATCATCATTTTTTAATTCGTTCATCATCATCATCATCATCATCATCATCATCATAATCATCATCATCAGCAGCAAATGCAACAACAACAACATCACAGTCATAACAACCACATGCTAGACTATCATTAGCAACATTATCAACTACAACAACATCATCATCATCGTTGCTGTTTTATATTTTGCAACATAGTCGAATTATTTTCATTATGTTTATTTGATATATGTACACATTGATATTTACCTGAAGCCACGCGAATACCCGTTAGTTTCATCAGATTGCATATACATTTTTTAACATACCAATATAGTGTAACAAAATTTATTAAAAACATACACTCAACATATTTCCTTTCTTTCCTCTACATCCTGCTTTTCCTTTTTTCATTATTCTCTGTTCTAAAATCATACACATACTTACTCGAATCATTAGTACTTGCTGTTGACAATATCATGAAGTAACAAGACCATTCAAACAACACCATAACTCACGCATACATCCACAACAGCAGACGTTTTGCATCGTTACGTGACAATGTCTTATTTTCGCAGACTGTAGTCATTTGATGAACACATTTTTTTCACACAATGCTTTTTTTTTTACTTGATAACTGAAAGGAAACGACAGCAGTAGCACTAGTACAGCGCCACACTACACTCCACACTACCGCCAACACCATCAACAGCAGCAACAGCAGCATCACCACCACCATCACGATACCAACTTTGATGTTTACAAGAGCAACAACACCACCAACAGATTCATCATTATCACCAAAAGCATCCACACTACACTCCACACTACCGCCAACACCATCAACAGCAGCAACAGCAGCATCACCACCACCATCACGATACCAACTTTGATGTTTACAAGAGCAACAACACCACCAACAGATTCATCATTATCACCAAAAGCATCCACACTACACTCCACACTACCGCCAACACCATCAACAGCAGCAACAGCAGCATCACCACCACCATCACGATACCAACTTTGATGTTTACAAGAGCAACAACACCACCAACAGATTCATCATTATCACCAAAAGCATCCACACTACACTCCACACTACCACCAACACCATCAACAGCAGCAACAGCAGCATCACCACCACCATCACGATACCAACTTTGATGTTTACAAGAGCAACAACACCACCAACAGATTCATCATTATCACCAAAAGCATCCACACTACACTCCACACTACCGCCAACACCATCAACAGCAGCAACAGCAGCATCACCACCACCATCACGATACCAACTTTGATGTTTACAAGAACAACAACACCACCAACAGATTCATCATTATCACCAAAAGCATCCACACTACACTCCACACTACCGCCAACACCATCAACAGCAGCAACAGCAGCATCACCACCACCATCACGATACCAACTGTGATGTTTACAAGAGTAACAACACCACCAACAGATTCATCATTATCACCAAAAGCATCCACACTACACTCCACACTACCGCCAACACCATCAACAGCAGCAACAGCAGCATCACCACCACCATCACGATACCAACTGTGATGTTTACAACAGCAACACCACCACCAACAGATTCATCATTATCACCGAAAGCATCCACACTACACTCCACACTACCGCCAACACCATCATCAGCAGCAACAGCAGCATCACCACCACCATCACGATACCAACTTTGATGTTTACAAGAGTCACAACACCACCAACAGATTCATCATTATCACCAAAAGCATCATCATCATCGTCAATAATACCACCACCAACTAAAACAGCAACCCAACCACCAACATCAATATCATCGCCCACACCACAGACAACAACATGAACTACATCAAGATTATATCGGGGAGATTCACGAATGCCAGTAGGTTAATCAATTAGTCGCTTTTATTTCTTCACCGCTTGACCCCCGGCGTTTCCATAAAGAACCTTTTTATTTCGTACAGAAATGTGACTGTTTTCTAAAATGCCAGGAAAACATGTCCAATATTTGTATCAGTCTGTTATCAGGAAAATAAATGAGAAGTTTTTATTGCTCTCGAACGCTTGGGCAGCTCAGTTCCGTCATGTTTATTCACGTCTAACAAACATGGGTCTGCCACGGGTGTTGTGTATTTAAAGCTGTTTACTTATTTATCTGCCACGGATGCTTGTGTATTTAAAGCTGGTTTACTTATGTATCTGCCACGGATGCTTGTGTATTTAAAGCATGTTTACTTATTTATCTGCCACGGGTGCTTGTGTATTTGAAGCTTGTTTACTTATTTATCTGCCACGGATGCTTGTGTATTTAAAGCATGTTTACTTATTTATCTGCCACGGGTGCTTGTGTATGTAAAGCTTGTTTACTTATTTATCTGCCACGGATGCTTGTGTATTTAAAGCACGTTTACTTATTTATCTGCCACGGATGCTTGTGTATGTAAAGCATGTTTACTTATTTATCTGCCACGGATGCTTGTGTATTTGAAGCATGTTTACTTATTGTGGGCATTCTTAGTTAGAACCAGTAAAAAATAAGTTAACTTAATGAAAACATTTTCAATCCACAGAACCATGCATTGTATCCTATATTGTATAAATATGTTGCAGAACCAACAACATCACCAGCATCATCAACATTATAACCATTATATCAACATCTGTTTCTTCTCCTTCCTTCTCCTCCTCCTCATCATCATCATCATGATCACCATCATCATCATCATCATGATTATCATCATCATCATCATCATCATCATCATCATCATCATCATCATCATCACTATCATTATGATTAACATCTATCACTGCCACCATCATCACGATCATAATCATATCATCACCTTAAACGCCCAGTTTATAATCCCTCTCATTCGACCGAACCAAATACCACAAATGCAAGTGATTTGTATTAACAAAAACAAAAACCATCTGTCTGTTATGTTCACACATCTTTTATTATTGTGATTAGGCGATACCAATTTGATTCTATGTTTAGCGTCCTCGGTCTGGTAGTTTTTTGGATGCCTGAACGAAAAAGAAACAAGTTGGACAATGTGAAAAATCGAGTTGGAAAGAATGTAAAAATTTAAAAAAAGACTTGTAGATGTTTTTACCAATATTTGTAAAATAGTGGGCAACTAGTCAATTTACTGCGTTAAATTAGGTTCCCAATATGAAGATGATATTTAACAGTTTTGCAGGTAAACATTTGCTTTAGCTTGCCATAAATAAGTTGTGAAAGAAAACCGTTTTTTTTCATTGTTTTTTCTGCCTGGTTGGTAGGTTTTGAAAAATCATGGGGACGCTAAACATAGAATCAACTGTGTATGGCCTTATCGAAAACATTCCTCGAGCCTACAGTGTGCAAACCAATCAGTATCAACCGGTGGTGAATAAGAATAATGGGACTTTATTCCGTCCACTGTATCGTGTTGACTACAAATGTGTTACCATGGCAACATGCTCATAAAATCTCCGGACATTCCCTAGCAACGGTGTTGTTTTTCATTTGCTTTATGTGAGACAAATATTGCCAGAAAACTGAGATACTTTCTCGAAAAATATGACCGCAGCAAATTGAATATGGTCCGTAAAATGTAATGATTTCAACATTTGCTTACTGTACACACTTGCCATATTCGTGTACATAATTCTGACGTCAGGATTGTTTAAAGTTTATTATAATATGATGATATATCTATGTTAGAGTAAAGAAGTTATAGTTAAAAAGAAGAAGAAGAAGAAGAAGAAGAAGAAAAGAAGAAAATAATACGAAGAAGAAGATGATGATAATAATAATGATACTAATGGCGATGACTATGGAGCAGCTGCTGCTAATGCTGCTGATGCTGCTTCTAATGCTGTTGCTGCTGCTGTTGATTATTATTCGTATAATTCGTGTTGTTTTTGTTGTTGCAGTATTATTTTTAGTAGCAGAAATTACATTTTCCAAACTAAAACAAAGTACCGCCTAAACACTTATCATTCATATCCTCGTTCATTTCAAGCGTCTACTTAAATAGATAGTTGCTAAACGTGCATTCAATACCAGACGGTCGACCTTAACCAAAACAGAGTGCTAACAAATTGTTCTAGATCGGGAAACCGTTCAACATATCAACGTCATCGCGAGATACACGGCCAATCATTGGCATTTATTTATCGGGCTTTTAATGGAACCTGAGCGCGTGCTTGAACCATCCCATCCCATTCACAAAACAAAATAGCGTTTTCGCACAGGGAAATAAAATCAGCGTCGGTCTAAAGAGGAAAGCAAATTTCTGATTAAGCGATAACCTCGATCGCTGTAAATGGAAACCCGGGGCTATTTGTAGCGTTTATTGCTTTTAGAAACTGCATGAAACTGCATGCTTATTCAGACTTCAATACGAGTTTTAGTAATTTTATTGGAATAGGGAGATGTTAAATAGGCAATTTTGAATGGCACCTAGTCGCTTAGTAAGAGAGTCTGGTCACGTGCTATAAGCAGATCGATTGATCTCTAAGAGAAATATAAGGAAAACCTAAGCAAATACATTATTAAGTGAAACTTTCACTTCAAGTTTTCTTTGTGAAACTCGCAAAAGGTACAATACGAAGTACAAATAAAGCCATTTTTTAGAAAAGAAGCATTTTAATCCAAACCAACGAGATTAAAAACGGCACAAAAGCTTAGGCAGATTTTGGTATGAAATTAACTTTATATGTTACTTAGTGGGTATCGGCCAATAAACAACGATTTTGAGGTCTGATGCGTAGGAATTATACCACGAAGGCGTTAGCCTGAGTGGTTTAATAGCCACGCGTCAGAACGACACAGTGTTGTTTATTGGCCGATAAACATCGATAATGTAACAATTATTTCGATTCAAATATGATTTATAAAATATTTTTGCAATTGTAATTGAAACTACTTTTTATTTTGCTCCGCTGAGACTTGGGACTTTTTTTTTTGCTTATGTATTGGGTAGTTTAACAACGATATTTTTTTCTTTGTGAGTATCATGTTATTATGAGTATATGCAACTACAATCGGAGAACGATCTTAAGAAAGTATTTCTTATCAGGGATTAGGACAGCGATCGCGTTGCTTTAAGATGAAAGAAGATTATTGGCATAGAAACTTAATTTTCCGTGAATAATTTTACTATTAAAGGCACTGCAACACCATTCTCGTTAAATAGACATAAGCTGTGTCAGCCCACAAAGCGTGTTTTTTTTGTTCACGTGCTCAAATGGAACGAATGAAGGTGAAAAATTAATTAGAAACCAAACGAAATCAGGTGTCATAAGAGGGGTCAGTAGTTTAAATCTACTTGATAAGGACGATATGGGATCGATCTTGAATACTTGCATGACTAGTAGGTTGGTTTTTAACACGATTTAACACGTAAACAACCACCCAGGCTTATATTCAGTCGTTTCCGCCTACTTTATTATTGGACTTAAACCGTGATTCCAGCGTAATTGTTAGGGCTTAAAGACGCAGTCCATATAATATAATTCAGTGCATCTTATATTAGCATTAGTTCTAATGAACGTTAGTGACGTTTATTCGACTGAAAACTGTTTCTAATTTACGAAAGGCATTTATAGTGTCTATGTTCGAAAATTCTTGGTACGAACGGAATACACACTAATGTACATGCTGTTTTACTCCAGAGGCATCACCATCTATCGCATACATATACTTTTACGATAAATCGTTACCAAAACCTTATTATTTTACCGATGTCAATGCTTTTTTTTGTATTTTTATCGGTAAGATGTCCATAAGAAACGATTTCTGCAACATATTTCTGGACTGCTGCGTTATTTAAAGACGAACTGTAAACTATCGAACCATTGCTTGTTCCGTGTTCGTTAAAACGCGATTCCGTCGCCACACCAATACAATAAACCGGTGTAGATGTCTAGTGCCTGCATTTTATTTCATGCTATGCGGTGAATGTGTGGAGAATACTAGTGAATGATAACCCGATCATTTCACTCTAGGTCGAGTGAAATGATAACATTTGATCATTTCACTCTTAGTTATATGGAATTACTTTTAACTTTGTGTTTATGTTTATTTATTGAAAGTATTTTAATACCCTAATCGTCAGTGTAAACATCGGCCTTTTTAAACAATAAAAAAACACATACTAAAATTCAATACAAATATTATTAAGCGACAAAGACGCAGTAAGAGTGGCACCATGACATCAGTGATCGACAATTTTGGAATCATTATGACGTCATAATACGCAAAACTTGTGACGCTTCAGCATATCTCGCGCATTTTTTATTTATCGTTCAAAAGCATGAACTATAAAGAAAATTTGTTTAATACAGTGTAAGATCGTATTTTATTTCATTCACGGTCATAGAAACTAGATATTTTCACTCGTGAAAATATTTTTTTTTGACCACTCATGAAATAAAATAGATCTTACACTGAATTAAGCAAATATCATATATGGCATTTACGACTAACGGTTGCGGACTGTTCAGGCCTCAAGAATCGTTGTCTTGATTATACGAGACACGTTCTTAGAAATATAATAAAATGATGCACGTGATATCCACTAGCAAACCTGTCCTATTAATTATGTCTGTGCGTTTTTGATGCGCAAACAACGAAAGCTGAAATGACCAAAGAGGTTCTATTCTATTGGTGCAGTGAATCACAAGGAAGTGTTTAGGTAAAATATAATGCAAAGTATATATAGTTTGAATTATAAATTCGCAGGTTATTAGGGAAAATCTAGAGCAAAATAGCAGAGAGTTGCACCCTGCTCCTTTTTGGTTCCCCTTGCTG